>OVBI01001163.1:0-40509 GCA_900406495.1 Sisymbrium altissimum | reverse complement strand
TATATATATATATATATATTCTTGTCGCCTCAGTGTAAACTCTTATATGAACGTATACATTTAATGGGATTATACTAATTGTGTTTATGGTCTACGATAATAGTGCACGATGATTTTATGACCATTAAATTGTTTTTTTTTGTTAAGCGGACATTTATAGTTGTCTTTCCAATCATGGAAAATTTAACTACTCGACAAACAAAATATCAAGCTGTGTTTATACATACACAGACAGCTTCTAAGTATATTTTATTATTGTTAACTAATGAATAAAAAAGAGAATGAAAGGAACTCTTTGTTATCAAATTAACAAGAGTCACTTAATTTCAAGGTTTCGCTTTACATTTATTATATCTTTTTTTCTGAGGTTACATATAAAGTTTTTAATTATTATTCATTCCTCGACTTTAATACATAATCTAGATTTGCTTATTATTAGGAACTAGGGTTTTATTTCTATCTTACACCCTGTTTCTTTAGTTTTCTTGTTTGGGGTATTGGTGTGTGTTGATGGCGAATAATTCATGGTCAAACGGTGAAAGGAATCACCATAATGCGTACTTCGGCAACCCCACGACTTCGCTGAAAAGCTCAGAGATGAAACACCACTCGGGTATTGCTGTGAACTGGAGCTCTGAAGAACAAGCAATTCTCGAAGATGGTCTTGTTAGGTTAGTGAATTCCTTTCGATCAAAATTCACTGTGGATCCCTCTTTCAATTAGAATACTAGGCTTCCTAACCTATGATTATTTGTATTTTATGAAGATATTCGTCGGAACCGAGTATTTCACTTTACGCGAAAATTGCATCAGAGCTTCAGAACAAGACCGTAAGAGACGTTGCTTTGCGTTGCAGATGGACATATGTAAAGTTTTCTTATCCTTTTCCTTCCTCCTCAAGTTATGTTATTTCTCTGTTTCTTAACTGCAGAACTAATCACTGCACTAATTTAGTTTCTTCCCTTTGTTTGTCTACGTCGTAGAATAAGGAAAGCAACAAGAGAAGAAAAGAAGACCACAATGGGCCGGGAAGAGCCAGAGTTGACAATAAGGTCTTAAACATAGAACCTCTCTCTGTTCTGTTTTTTATCTACTGATATTTTGTTGTTATCTAAAATCTTTGTTTCATGTTTGATAACTCCAGGAGATTATAGATATGGTGGTGGCTTCAAACACAGTTCCACATCTGTTTGCACCATCACATCTTCTTGGAGAAGAAGATGGTAAGTATATCTCGTTGATCCAACTAGTCTTAAAAGATGTTTCAAGATAATATCAGAGATCTTATCCTAAAATAAAAATAAACAGATATCGAAATATTAATAAAGATTCGTTTAATGATATGCAGGGATCACCTATGAGCTTATTACACAGAATAAGCAATTCCTTAATCAGATACCTGCAAATCTCACACCCTCAAGGGTAAAGTATAGATCCCTTTAAAATCACAAACTTAGATTGAAGGAAAAGTTATTTTACATATTTTCCCATCTTTACAGTTAAGAGAAAACTTAATACTCTTCTACAAAACCCGCGAAAACATCAAGAAACTTCTCGAAAAGTAAGTAAAATTTCACCAACTCTGCAAAATTGGCTTTGTCTACATCATTCTCTTCATCGTTAAGCGTATACCATAACTTTTGGTTTTTGAAATATACAGTTTGAAGGAGAATGAGCCAGAGCCGATGAAGCATATGCCACCATTTCCGGTGAGATTGAACGATGATCATGATGAGCTACTTGATTCAATCCTTCCTCCCTAAAATCTACCATGGAAGACTCTTTTTTGTTTTTTGTTTTTTTCTTCTTTGAAATCCAATTTCCTCCAGGACCTTCTTCTCCATTGATATTTCAGTTGTTAGGTTTTCTTGTTTCTCTTAGTAGAAGCCCTAGCGTAGAGCACAAGTTTAGATTTTTAATTATTAGTTGATGTATGAATCAAGATCGTTTGATTGAAAAGCTTTCTTCAATGTCAAAAAGAAAGAAAAGAAAAGTTCAACTTTCTTGCTCAGATAAAATATATATTAAAAAAAGAACCAACTCTTAGATTAATCATAACTATTTCACAATTTTGGAGTCCTCGAGAAAAACAAAAAAAAGTGAAAAAAATGGATAGACTCAGAGATTGCGTAGAGGAAATGGTGAAATTCACACTCATTCACCGCTCAGATTTCGATTTACAGCTTACCGATGATTTCTGCTCCGCTCTTCTTTCCCACGACCCGCTTCTTCCCCGTGGTGATCGATTCGAACTTCCTTGTTTCGTAACTCATTGAATCAATCTGAGTTTTGTTATTTTCGATGCAGATGATACTGTAGAAGCATGTGCAGGTGTTCCTGATTACCCTTTGTACAAGCGTCTAGCTTTAAGTCTGCTGAAATCAATTGCTTCTAGTTGTTTCTGTGGAACCTTTGAGAAGATTTCTTTGGTGAAAGAGGTTATCTGGTTGAAGGAGAAAGAGGATGAGTGGAGTAAGCTGATCATCCAAAAGGGTTCTGAGTTAGTCAACGTGAGTCATAGTCGATATTATAGCATCATTTGTCGTGGATTAACTTCGATTTAGCTGTGAATTTGATTGGTATTGGGATTATCCTATGTAATTAATACATGCTTCGATTTTTGTTTGCTTTTTGACTGTTCACTTTGCAATATTGATTCCTAATAGGCCTTGACGGATATAGCTTGTGAGCTTCAAGTTCAAGAGTCTTTATTTTCCCTCATGAAAGGTAATAGTATCTTTCTTTTTTTTTACATGCCTGATTTTGGTGTGTGTTTAAACCGCTTGTCAATGTCAACACCAAGGGGCAAGTTGTTGGGCTGAAAACCAGCTCGATATTGGTTTTCAGCCCAGTCGAAAACAGTTGAAGCAAGTTGTTGATCAGATTTTGTGTTGCTTAATTTGAATGGTACACTAGATGGCATCAAAACAGTTGAAGCAAGGTGTTTTGAAGCGGAGTATGATAGGTATGGCAAGTGAAAATTTACTGAGCGTGATCAAAATTTTGTGTCTCTTGCGTGTTCACAAATGTTGTAATTTGAACTCTCCAGACTTCAACAAAGAGGCTCTATGGTTATGATAAATAAATGTTTCATGTTTGAAGTTATGGTGAGATATATTTCTGACATAATTTTCTTTTGCTTTCATTTTATTTTTTTTAGAATCTTAATGCATCCATCTTAAATGTTGAAATATAGGAAGTTCACCAATATTCGTCCTTCTACGAGCTGTTAAAATCCGAGAGTCCAGAAAAAGTGTTTCCTGGCAATAAATCAGTGGAAGAAAGTAAAGTGTTTAATTTTTTTTTTATCTCGATCCCTAGCCATTAGCTTCTGTGTAAGTTCTGTTTCAAAGGCTTTGCATTCTTAGGTATGCAACTTGTCAAGAAGTTGTATGATGTTGATCAAGAGAAGATCAATGGTGTTGTCGCAATCCATCTTAATAGATCTATATCTCAGCCTTATGTAGCTTTGGCTCACATACTCTCTGTGAGCTCTAGTTTTTCCATATCTACTTCGGTTATTTATACGATTTATATTCCTTTTTCTTATGTTTTTCCCAAAAAACAATATTCTAATTACAGGGCTTGAGTTACACCGGTGTGCAAAGCTTTTTGGGTCTTTCTCACACCATTGGATCCATTTCTCATGCTCTGCCTCCTCCAAGATCGATTCTACTCTCTTCGTTTATGCTTCCATATAAACCAAAGGTACCACAAAAGATATAGTTCGATTGATACTCAAGCTTATCGATACATCGTGATTTTTTTTGGAAATATTTAGAGTTTTGTGATATATATGATTAGGAATCTTTTGCTTTTCTGCTTTGTTGAGGTAAAAGGTTGTCGATTAAGCCATGGAGCTAGAGCATTAGCCAAGCATGGTGATCGAAGTAGCTATAGGTTTTGGGGTGTTCTTTATGGAACGGGTAAGTAAATAACAAATATATCCGAGTTTGCCCAAGACACTCAGTAATGTTTTTCTATATTTGAATCTCACTCGTCATTTCCTTTTCTCAGATTCAGATAAAAATAGACTTGCCATGGACATTATCAATAGCTTCATCGACCAATGTTGTTGGATGAACACACATATCGTTCCACCACATGGGGAAGTGTTCGAGATAAGAGTAGTTCAAGGATATGGAGCACGTTGGTGTCAAGATGGAACCAAAGTATACTACTTTTAGTATTTGTTTCAGAAATTATCTCTTATGTTTTGATCTACAATTGTTTTACCGATTCATGATACTTTGATACTTTTGATAAAAGTGTTATGTTTTTGGTTATTTGCAGTTCATTGGATTTTTAGAACCATACACTGAGGATGGTCACTCCATGGCTTGGAAACATTAGATGTCAGTACTTCACCATAACATTTGTTATGAAGCTGTCTTTTCAACAAATGTAATGTTTTGTTCTTTGTTCCTAAATTTTCATCATTGGCTTTTATGGCTTTTCAAACTATGACACATGCAGGATTCAAAGAACACCACGTTTGTAATTGTCATAGCAGTAGTCGCATAAGCATATAACACCACCAGGATAGGCCTGGTTCGAAATGCATATTCCACCTTTTTGCGCCCTTGTTCTCACGGCATCTTGTATAACAAAACGGCGGATATATCAGAGGCGCACAGAGACTGAAACCAACATTACCACCGTATTCTTTCAGGCACTCGAAGTCTTGCGCTTCTATCTCTGGCATTTCTGCTCATTATATATACAAAGAATTAATACTTGAGAATAAAGAAATCACATATATAATGAAACTTGCTGTGATCACCGAGAGAAATACTTTCTGGATTAACCTATGAATCACACAAATTTTAACAAATATGTGATAAACTCGGAGCTAGTTAATTTACCAAAAATAACCAAAAAGAGGATGAATAATACGGCGAAGTAGGAAACTGACTTCGTTGCCATGGTTATCTTCTCTCTATATATCTCTCCTCTCTCTTTTTCACTTTGGAGTTAACGTATGTGTAACTAAATGAACTCGTGCAGTGCTATATCTAAATGACCTTCCGGAGATATCATGTCATTATATCCTAATGACCCTGCCAACCAACATTGTGATAATTGGGAGTTTTTTCACATTTCTGACAAATGTGACAAATTTATTGGAAAAATAACCACTTTGGGAGTTTTTTCATATTTTTGAAAAACGTGATATTTTTCTCACAAATTTTTCTCTTATGTCATGATCAACAATTGTTTTATTAGTCCATCGGATTTTCCGTAAACGTGTTCGGTTGTTTCTGGATTTTTTTGCGGTTCATTGGACCATATCTGAACATTTCTTTTTGTAGTTGTATCGATTTTTACTTCACCGAATATTAATGTTTTTTTTTCCATGTGGCAAAAAAATAATTTCTGGTATCTAATTGGGCTTCAGCCCAATATGAAAATGGTTTGATAGATGGGCTAGAAGGTAAATCTGGTATTAAGATTACGAGTTCTCTTAGAGTGTCTCTCTATTTATCTCTGCGAACGGTTCCTTTGACGGGTTTTGTTCTTGCTCTCTGTGTGGAAGCAGTGCCGTGCCTAGGTGAGGTGGGGCTTAAAGCAAATTTTAAAATAGTGGTATTTTTTATATAAATTTTCTTTAAAATGCTTAATTCCAAAAAATAAAAACTAATATGGACTGACAATAGAATTGAACCTAGTACAAGTAAGACCAAAACCTATCTTCTTAGCCAGTAGACTACATTAGATTTCTAAAGAACTGGGGCCCCAAAATGCTTATATTCACTAGGGGCCTGTGGCAAAAGCCTTTTTTAATAGCACGGCTCTGTGTGGAAAGCGGCTAGCTCATCAGTTTGCTCTCTTAGCTTCCTCAACGAGAACATTTAACTGAAATGCTGCTAAGAAGCATCTGGGTTACACGCCTGTTGTGACACTTGAAGTGAGTTTAATATAAGCAAAAATGTTGGTTTATCATATTCAGCTGCTTGATAGCACACGTAGTCACATTAGCTCTTGTTGAATCCGTAGGAAGGTATTTCATCAACGCTTCAGTGGTTCTCTCGCGATCTTGAGAAGCCTGATGATACGGCTATTCAATCTAAAGCAGACTAGCTTCTTCGTTGTGGAAAAGGTTAGAAATAGAATTAATTCACCTGTAAACTTGCGCGCCAAGTGAATATTTGGTTTAGGTTTAATTTCGATATTCATAAACGGTGAGAGTCTTATTTGGTGGACAACATCGAGAAGACAAGATTGTATACGGTGTTTGATACGCTTGCTCATTGCAAATGGGCTTTTGGACTTTATGATGGTTGGGATGAAAGCTATTTTTCAAGCTCAATTTTTATGGGCTAGATTGTGATAGCTCTCCAATTTTGCTTAGAAATTGACTTGGAGTTTGGGGAGTGAGTTAGTCTACACTTCAAGTTTTACTTCTTTTGTAGACCATGTAAATTATTATTTTTCTTTACAAAAACCATGTAACTTTTGTAAGTTCTCTTTTCAGCTTCTTGTATCTTTATACTAGATTAACAATATAAGTTATACACCAAAATAACATGACCTAAATCTATAATATATATAAAAAAGATTGACAAACTGAACCAGTTGAGAAGAACGTTATGTATAAAAAAAATACAAACATATTTGATATAAAAAAGAGAGATTTAAATTAACTTGCATATAAAACCAGTAAAAGAGTATTAGACATAACCACATACACAAACCCAAATGACATGTACAGAAATTACTTTTTAACCGAAACCAGCAAATTAATAAAATATTGACTAAAGGGAATATTTCTTTTATTTTTTTTTTAAGGCGTCGACCCAAAAGGAAATGTTTTTTTCCTTGCCTTCCAAAAGGGAATCTAAACAAGCAAAATAGTAAAAAAAAAAAAAAAAAACAACAACAACAAATTAAATGACGAAACCGTTAAAAAAAGTAGTAATAACAAACTATTAATAACATAGCATAAAGTCAGAAAGTGAAAATTTATTACCCTTTTTAAATACAAGTAATTCCGAAAACGAAACAAGAAAAAAAATATAGTTCCCCCTGTAGTCGAATATTTAATTTATAACCAGTTATGTGATAATAGCAGCAGTGGAACAATTTAATGCGGAGGGATTTAGTAGTTGAGCAATATAAATTTGACTTAAAAGCGAAACACAACCAAAGTTAAATTAAAAAAAAAAATTAAAATAAAAGAGTCCTAAAAGCTGTCTCTCGCTCTGACGTCTTTCCTGTCGAAGTCGCAGACTCGTCATCACAGCTCAGGCGAAATTGTGGCTTTTCTACGCCCAAATTCTCTAAAAGGAAAAGGCTTTTGAAGGTATCATCGACAATCTCTATCTGAGGAATCTATCGGAGAGAGAGAGAGGGGGAGAGAGAGAAGATAGAGGATGCCAATGATCTCCAAAGCTTCATCTACCAACAATTCATCGATTCCTTCTTGTTCTAGGGTTTATCTCTCTCTCTCTCTCTCTCTCTCTCTCTTACTGTTTTATCTTTGATTCAGTCTTTTGTTTGTCACCAAATTCCGATCCGGTTTTATGATGGTTGGTACGAGATTTACAAGCCTTTTGTTGAGTTATGTGTTGTTACTGTTTAGATTTCGTTTTTTCTTTGTGAACTTTCTTAGTTCAGATTTTCACTTTACCGATCTTCGTTTGTATCTATCTATGTTGGAAACATTCGTTTGGGTTAGTGTTGCGCCGATTCATTTATTAGGCTTCCTTTTACCCTAAAGGATCAATCTCTATAGCTGAAAACATTCATCTACTATCGTATGTATTGGTTCGTTAGGTGAAACTTGCGATTGAATTATTGTCTTGCGTTTTGACAAACTTCCTTTTACTGTCTGCGTTTTGACAAATGNGTTTTGGTTTTTTTTTTTTTTTTTTTTTGTGTGTGTGTGGCTGTCCTATTGTTTGTATCAGTTGATATAGTTTGTTTATCGATATACTTGAAACAGATTGGAGGTCAGCTTTGTGTGTGGCCTGGTTTGAGACATCTTTGCCTCAGGAAAAGCTTATTATACGGAGTAATGTGGTTATTGTCCATGCCATTGAAAACACTGCGTGGAGCTAGAAAAACCCTTAAAATTACCCACTTTTGTAGCATCTCCAACATGCCCTCTTCTTTAAAAATCGAACTGGTTTGTGTTTTTCGTTTCCCCTTCTTTTGACTTCGTTTATCTTCTGCATCTTATGCCAGTGCAACCACTTTTATCTAGTTTGTTTTTCATTCGGTTGAAACAAGGCTATGATATTTCGATCTATTTGTATCTTTCTAATTTGTCGGTGATGTTTCAGGTGCCATGTAGTAAGGACAACTATGCTTACCTTTTGCACGATGAAGACACCGGCACCGTTGGAGTCGTTGATCCTTCCGAGGCTGCACCTGTTATAGATGCATTGAGCAGGAAAAATTGGAACTTAACTTACATATTGAATACTCATCATCATGATGACCACATTGGGGGGAATGCTGAACTGAAAGAAAGGTACGGCGCAAAGGTATGGGGATACTATCTTCGGTTTAAAATTGCATTAACTTTGTTTTCATTCTGCTCTCTGCCCAAGTTTTCCCTCTCTTTATCATCACTTGGAGTATCCCTTGCCTCTTATAGCCATTAAACAAAGAGCTCTACAAAATAATGGTTTGGTTTAAAAAAGTTGTAAATTGTTAGTATAACCAGAAATAGTGGCTTTCTGGCCTTTAATGCTCACGTAATTTGATAAAAAGAGGTTTTAGTCGACTTCTACTTTGCTAGTCAGCTGTGTTGTGGGTATTTGTTTAGTTGTTCTTTTCTTTGTTGCTTGGGGGATATATTCTAAAGTGTTTTTATGTGACTCATGTTTTCGACAGGTGATTGGCTCAGCTGTGGATAAGGATCGGATTCCTGGAATTGACATACTTCTCAAGGATAGCGATAAGTGGATGTTTGCTGGCCATGAGGTCCGGGTAATTGACACTCCTGGCCACACACAAGGTTTGTAGCTGCATATACCTCTACAGTTTAAAGCTATGACTATATCTCTACAGTCAAATATTGCCAACCTTAGAAACGTTTGTGACCACGTCTTAGTAACTTTTTTGTTATTCTCGATACACTGTGCAACTGCCCTACCCTCCTTTCTCATCCGTCAAGTGTAGGAAAGCTAGTAACTTCTTTAACTTGGTGCCATGTCTTACTCTCTTAACTGTTCTCATTCTCAAGCAGGCCATATTAGCTTCTACTTTCCCGGGTCAGCCATAATATTCACAGGAGACCTGATACATAGCTTATCATGTGGTACCCTCTCAGAAGGTACCCCCGAGCAGGTAACATTAATTGTAACTTAGGCTCAAAACCTAACCGGTGATAATTAATATAACACTTTTCTATCTGCACTGTTAAGCCTGTTATGTTAATAATACTCACTGTTAAGCCTCTGTTCTCTTGTAACGATATGACCCCTTTTTTGCTTGTCTCAGATGCTTTCATCACTCCAAAAGATTGTGTCTTTACCAGATGATACAAATATATACTGCGGTCGCGAAAACACAGCAGTAAGTTTTCACACACATAAGTATTGTACTCGTATCTCACATTATTCAACTCTCAGATACTCGGCGAAGCAAACTATTTACATGTCCTTCATGATACAGGGGAATCTCAAGTTTGCACTATCCATAGAACCAAAAAATGAAATTCTTCAGTCCTACGCAACCCGAGTCGCTCATCTTCGCAGCCAGGGACTCCCATCGGTAAAATATCTGTTGCTCTTCTCGCACTCTAAAACCTCTTTCTGGATTTCATTTATGGGTTTTTGTCTGTAGATTCCAACGACTGTTAAGGTCGAGAAAGCGTGCAACCCGTTCCTCAGAACATCGAGCAAAGAAATCCGCAGATCTTTAAGCATTCCAGACTCGGCAAACGAAGCCGAAGCATTGCGTCGTATACACAGAGCCAGAGATCGTTTCTAAAAAGCTTGGGGTTATCTCTCTTATTGTATAGTTGGAAGTCATCATCAGCTGCAAAGATCAATATATTATATGTTTTGGGCTTTTTTCAGTAATCATTTTGAATTTGTTGTATTCAAAACAAAAAAGATCATCTAAATATTTAGTTGGGCTCAATTACAAAAATTATGAGTGTTCATTTTCAAGTGTAATATATGCTTTTTCCCGTTTTGCAGTAGTACAATATATACGTTTCAGTTCCCTATCCAAACGCTTACCAAATTTCTAACTTTGGAAATCATTTGTTTGGTGGGTTGTTGATGGGTATAGCTCACCAAACCGTAGATTGCGAAAGCTCAAGCGTGCGTCTATGATTAGTTTTTGATTTACGTTCTTTTGTAATCAGCAAATAATCTAATATTATCTTACATGAAGTATATAGTTTATTTGATTAAGATAACTTTATCGTACAAAACTACAATTCCTTATATTTGTATGTGACAAAAGTGTCAATATTATTATTGTTACACAAGTCGATTTTTTAACAATACCCTAATATCGCGAGTGGAGAGGTTGCAAGCGTATGATCTGCCCGCCAAACAAACCCTTAAACATTACTATTGAGCTGCTTTTTTTTTGTTTTCTGCATTTTGCAATTTGCACCCACTGATCTACCTCGACTCGGCCTTTTTCTCTGAGTTGACTCACGAGTTATATACAGAGAGAGAAGGCGAAACTCGATAAGAGCTGGGGGTTTATTCGACGATAAACAATGGAGGAAGATGCTGTTCATGACGATTCTCGACTCAACAACACATGTGTCGTCCTTGGCGGCCGAGGGTTCATTGGCCGATCGCTCGTCTCCAGATTGCTTCGACTCGGAAGCTGGACAGTCCGAGTCGCTGATTCCGCTCAGACTCTTCATCTCGACGAGTCCGATTCGGTCCTCGAGGACGCTCTCTCCTCTGGCCGCGCCTCTTATCACTGCGTCGATGTTCGTGATAAACCTCAGATCGTTAAAGGTTTATTTTCCTTCTTATATCCTATTGCACTTATCGTTTGGATTCTGGATGATTGCACTTTGTTGAAAACGGGACTTATTAGACTGAGCATAGATCGGTGTTTAGTATCTGAGAAAATGCAGTGGGAGAATGAGGTTTTGAGTAAAATGGATTTGAGCTTTGATTGTAACATCGCATGGCCTTTTTTTGTTGTTGCTTGCAGTTACTGAGGGTTCTGATGTTGTATTCTACATGGGAGCTGATGATTTACGTTCCCATGATTACTTTTATTGCTACAAGGTTATAGTTCAAGGTGAAGTTCTTACTCATTTTATACTGATGTAGTAGTTGAATTTGGGTGTGTATGATCGATTTCTCATGTAATTATTTGACTCCAACAGGCACGAGAAATGTGATTTCCGCCTGTCGTGAGTCTGGAGTTAGAAAACTTATCTTCAACAGTACTGCTGACGTCGTTTTTGACGGTTCAGAATCTATTCGTGATGGTGATGAATCATTGAGACGTCCGTTGAAGGTAATCCCTGAGGATGGTTTTTTTTTTTTTCTTTCTCCGTTGCTCTTTGTTCAGGAATGATATCTGTTCTGCTCTTGATTCTGTTGCAGTTCCAATCCATGTTGACAGACTTCAAAGCTCAAGCGGATGCGTTGATCAAATTTGCTAACGACCGTCATGGTCTCTTAACTTGTGCACTTCGCTCTAGCATTGTGTTTGGACCTGGTGACACGGAGTTTGTCCCTTTCCTCGTGAATCTAGCCAAATCCGGATATGCAAAGGTTATTATTTCATCCCATTTTTGCTTGATATTTGTATTGTTGGATCCTGGTATCATAAGAAATTGTTCGTTCTGATTTTATTGCATCAGTAAAGTAGACCCTTTAACTGTTTGTTCTCTGAATTTTGTTCTTGCCTCAAGCTTACCCTATATTCCAAGTTTTTCAAAAGTTCCGACATATCACACACTTCGTCAGCTAGATACATTACTATTTTATCATTTTATGATGCCTTGTAGTTTTCCCTTTGGATGGCAAATTCCTTAAGCTTTTGCTTTCCTTTTCTTTTTATGGGGAATGACTCTTCTATTTCAATATTTCAGTTTAGAATCGGGAATGGTGAAAATATGTCTGATTTCACTTACTCTGACAACGTTGCTCATGCACATATTTGTGCCGCAGAAGCATTAGATTCACATATGGAATCTGTGGCTGGAAAGGTAACCATGATGCACACGTAGTAGCCAAACCATTCCTGAAAGCGCACAACCTTTATATATGATGAAGTTTTTCTTGCTGATTATTTGTAGGAATTTTTTATCACTAACCTCAAGCCTGTCAAATTCTGGGACTTTGTCAGCCACATAGTTGAAGGTTTGGGATACCAAAGGTAAATGAATATTTAAATAGTTGTCGATAAAAGAAAACCTGTTTTGAATTCCTTCATTATGCTGTTTCCTGATTGTCCTGTGTCTGCTTCAGCGCGAACAAAGATCCCTCAGAATTCTGAACCCACCCTGAATGTTTCCTTCTTAAAGCATCTGCATTCTTATCATCTTTCTGTTGATAAATATCATGAACTACCTTATCTAGTGGGGACTGTTTCGAGTAGGGCCATATTTATTATCATTTTTTTTCTAGCAGATATTTATAGGGTGGGTCTCTTTGTTATATGTACTATCTTGTACATGTTTACATTCTCTTATTTCCTGGGGTATTTCATCATTCTAAAAAGTTTCAGATCCTTAAATCCAAGTTTCTGGTTTACCTAATTTGATACTTACCTTGTCTTTTATTTCAGACCATCCACTAAACTTCCTGTTCGGCTGGTTTCATTTGTTTTGTCACTTCTTAAATGGACACAAGAAAAGAAGGGTATCGCAAGTTATTATGATACAGCTTATCAGTTTGCTCTCTTAGCTTCCTCAACGAGAACTTTTAACTGCAATGCTGCTAAGAAGCATCTGGGTTACACGCCTGTTGTGACACTTGAAGTGAGTTTAATATAAGAAAAAATTTCGGTTTATCATATTCAGCTGATTGATAGCACTCTTGGTCACATTAGCTCTTGTTGAATCCGTAGGATGGTATTTCATCAACGCTTCAGTGGTTCTCTCGCGATCTTGAGAAATCTGATGATACGGCTATTCAATCTAAAGCAGACCAGCTTCTTGGTTGTGGAAAAGGTTAGAATTAATTCCCTAGTAACAATTACAATGTTTGATTGGTGTGTTCTTGGGTAAGTATACCGCTATATTGCGTTAGGCCTGTTTCTAATTTAGCTACGGATATCATATATGCATGATAATAAGGCTTAACCTGGAAATACTATCTCTATTCTTCACTTGGATTCCTTGCTTCTAGATATCTAAAACATGCTGTCCATCTACTTTCGCTTCCAGACTAGATTATATAATGCAAATTCCAGCTGCATTATTTGCACATATAAACGAACTCTTATGCAAATCTGGCCTACACAAGCGTTAAAATCTCTTTAAATTGACCTGCTTTTTATTTTATGTTCATGCAGTTGCAGACATCTTGTTGTGGAGAAATGAGAAGAATACATTTGTTTCTTTTCTTTTCCTCAACTTGTTATATTACTGGTTCTTCTCTTCTGGAAACACATTTACTTCGTCTGCAGCCCAACTTCTGTTTATATTTGCTGTTGCTCTCTATGGACTCGCTTTTGTGCCGTCAAAGATGTAAGTAGTGGTTCCAAAAAGTGGCTTTCTGTTTTGTGATACTATGTCCTAGGAAACTATGATGCATCTATGTATGTATGTTTCTATTTTGAAGTCTGTTCAATTAAGTGACAGGTTTTATTTTTTCGACAGCTTTGGATTTCAAGTCAAGAAAATACCACCGTGGAGATTCGAGATCTCTGAGTCTGCAGTAAGAGATCTTAGCAGAGATATCGTAGTGGCATGGAACCAGGGAGTTCGCAGTTTTAAATCCTTAAGCAAAGGAGGAGACTGGATCAAGTTTTTCAAGGTACAATCTTACTCTCTAAAGTCTACACACTTACTTAATGCGCACTAAACATGAGAAAACATCATTTGGCTCGTTTCCTCCAACGAAAAACAGATTGCGGGATCTCTATATCTCCTCAAACTGATCTTATCGCGTTCCTTGGCAGCATTTCTTTTCACAGGTATATATACAAAGCTTTTGGTTTTTCTACATATCTTAATCCATTACTCTCTTCCTGACCAAAGCATGGAACGATTTACATAACAGCGATGTCATTCTCGTTCACTGCTTTCTTCATCTATGAGCAATACGAGCTTGAGCTGTATCACGTAGCCAGGATCTTCATCGAATGCTTAACGGTTCTTAAAGGGATAATGCTGAAGAATCTGCCTGTTTATGATGCTTCATCAAAACCAATGTTCATGTGAAGCTTCCAAGTCCGTTAAACGAACACAGCGATCTGAAGACTAACAGCAGTGATTATAGATGTCTCTACTCTGTACCGGCAAAGATGCTATTAAAAAGTCCTTATTTTCAGACTGTAATTGTTTACCGAGATAATTCGTGGAATTTACGAATATGCCATGTGTACTATAAAATGCACCGTTTCGGTCTTACTTCACAGAATCCAAAAAGAAGATAATTACCTTATTTTAATAGGTTAGGAAAAAATACAGTATATATATCTTTTCGGTATAAAAGCCGCCGCTTCGATTGGATTGCTCTTTTTCTCTGGCTCCTCTTTCTCTCTCTATCTTCATCTTTCTATCTTCATCTTTCTATCTCTTTCTAGGGTTCTCTCGTCTTCTCTTTAGGTAGGATTTGAACACGCATCTATTAATCTTCTTTTCTTTGTTCAACGTACTCTTGCTCCATCGCACAATTCGTCTCTGGGATATCGAAATCTCATTATCCCAAATCAAATCGAGGATTCGAATTCTGAGCCTTAGTATCGCCGATTTAACCAATCCGTAAGTCAGGCGATGGCGTCAGGTATGAAGCCTTTCAGAGCACGTGAATCCGAAGGTACGGATTTCAAATCGAACAATCTATGGGTGGGCAGCCTCACGATGGAGACGACGGAGTCAGATCTGACCGAGCTGTTTGGAAGGTTCGGCGATATTGACAGAATCACGGCGTATTCGTCCCGTGGCTTCGCGTTTATTTACTATAGGCACGTTGAGGAAGCGGTCGCGGCGAAGGAAGCACTTCAAGGGGCGAATGTGAACGGAACTCAGATTAAGATCGAATACGCGCGACCGGTTTGTTCTTATCTCTTTGATTCGTTAGGTTTATTATATCCTCCTTTGTTCATTAACTTTGATTGTCTTTTGTCAATGATTACACTGTTTTTGCGAATTCGTACTTTAGGTTCAGATATGTTAATTTCGTTTAATGATGCTTGTTTAGTCCACAAATTGAATTGAGTCTCGTACAAATCAAGTCACAACCAAAACCTAGATTTATGTATCCTTTTGGCGAATCCTAAAACGAGAAACGCACTTCTCGAATTACTTTTTGTTTTATGTCAACGATCTAATTCAAACTCGGGCCAAGTAAACCACAGAGAGTTTATTATATAGTCGAGTGTTGTGCAGATTTTTAGTGTCAAAAGCAATACAACTCTTAGCGAATGAGTTGCAAAAGAATGCATCAAAGACATGTTTTCCCTCGTTTTTACGAGTTTGCAGCAAAAGATTTGATTCAATATTCGTTGCTTCGGCCGCCCAAAGATGCCAGGTTCGCTCCAGATTGGTCAATTATGAATCTCGCAAGATTTGAGTACGAATGAATTGCGTACAGCAACCCGAAATATCTCAAAGGCAAACGCTAGATGTAAATTGGGAAGCTGGCATATCGATCATCGCCCAAAACAAAACCGGAATTGGAAGAGTTTAAAATCAGAAATCTGTATAAAGGCAATGAGATATTGGGCACTCCAGATGTCAGCCGTTACACTAAATAGATTTGTACTGAAATCGCAGACAATTTCGTATTCAGTGTGGGAGAGCTTTGGGCTTTGTTTTGGCTCTAAGAGGCAATTTGCGTCGTGGTTGTTATGCGGCTACTCTCTTTCCTCAACCATTCAGAAACGTCGAAAACGTCAAATGATGATATTCCTCAAAACATTGAAAGCGACGTCTCGTGAAACGGCCCATTGGAGAATCCTGCTTATCCCTGCCTATCTTGCCTTACCCAAAATCTTGTCTTTCCCAGTTCAGTTCCTTCTGAATTCTTAACGAGAATTCCTGGGTTTAGTATATTCGCTCTGAGCCAATCTGCAGTGATCAAGGCAAAAGTTCATTCCCAGAAGGTGTTTACTCTAAGGTCTTTCGGCTTTGAGATTTTGATTCTTTGGGAACGTGACAATTCTGCGATGATAAAGACAAGAATGCTTAGCAGAAAGTGTTAATGTCTTGCCGGCTTTGGAACGGCATACTTCTCCTGCACGCAAAGCTGTGTGTTTAGTCCGGAGAAACTGTCAAACACCGATCCATAGAGGAAGAGGATATGTTTAGCTTTGAGTTGTTGTGTGTTTAGGATAGCAATTGATATGACTTGGTGACATGGTGTTCTTGAAATTGTTGTTTGCTGTGTGTTTAAATTCCTTGATGTGTTTTTGATGCTTGATATATTCGAAATTCTATGCTTGGTATGAAGTTATTGTAGTCGCCTTCTTATGGACCTTTTGTTTTCTGCAGGCAAAACCGTGTAAGAGTCTTTGGGTGGGAGGAATCAGCCCGAATGTCTCAAAGGATGATTTGGAGGCTGAATTCAGTAAATTTGGAAAAATCCAGGATTTTAGGTTTCTTAGGGAACGCAAGACAGCTTTCATTGATTATTACGAGATTGACGACGCCGTACAGGCAAGGAGCATGAGTGGCAAGCGAATGGGCGGTGCCTATTTGCGCGTTGATTTTCTCCGGTCACAAGCTCCCCGAAAAGTAAGCATTCTTGTGACATTTATTTAGCAGCCAGTTTTTTTAAAGTGTTATGATCTGCATTAGACTCTCAGCATTTCATACTTTGGGCAGTCTACTCAACGTTTATGTTCTGAAATCAAGTTACATTTTCTTTATCTTTAGGAACAATGGGCAGGCGGTTACGATAATAGGAATGGCAGTGTGAATCATAAACCGCAGGTTTGTTTTAAATTGTTAAAAAAAAAGAAGTTCTTGTTGCTGCTGATTTGGCTTTGACGTTTTGTTATATGCTTACAGTATCCTCACTCATATGAAGATGCCAAAGGAGATGACCAACCAAGTAAGGTTCTGTGGATTGGGTACCCTCCTTCTGTTCAGATTGACGAGCAGATGCTACATAATGCAATGATACTCTTTGGTGAGATCGAGAGAAAAAAAAGCTACCCGTCGAGGCATTTCTCACTTGTGGAGTTTAGGAGCGTGGAGGAAGCTCGCCAAGCCAAGGAAGGGCTACAGGGGAGGTTATTCAAAGATCCTAGAATCACAATTATGTACTCAAACGATGAGATACCTCCTGAGCAAGATGATACTAGTTTTTATTCTGGCGTGAAACGGTCAAGGCCAGATATGTTCATCAATGATCCTTCTTCATTTGTGTCTTCTCCTCATTCTACTGGAGTGAGGCCCTTTAGAGGTAGCAATGAGCGTCCATATAATGGTTCAGAATACAGTGACGTTGGTGCTAAGGAGCCAAACTGGAGGAGGCCTTCTCCAAATGGAAGTGGAATACTCCCATCTCCAGCAGGACATGGAATACTCCCATCTCCAGCAGGACATGGAATCCTCCCATCTCCTGCACAAGGTTTGAGGAACTCTATGAGGTCAAACCCCGGTTCTTGGGAAGGATATGATCCTGCTCAGTTGGACAGAGAAAGCAAACGAACCAGGAGAGATGGATCGGTGGACGGTTTTACTCCAATGGGTTTAGATGAGAGGTCATTTGGGCGTGGTTCAGTTGCTTCGAGGCCTATCCGTGGTTACCCTGATTCTGATTACATGTGGAGAGGAATGATTGCCAAGGGTGGAACTCCTGTCTGTTGTGCTCGTTGTGTTCCTATTGGAAAGGGGATAGAAACCAAACTGTGAGTACCATTTGCACGCATTTTAAACCTTCTGATGTTTTCGTGTTTTGGAGAGCACCATATGTTGTAACTGATAACACTTCCTTCAATTGCTGACTTTTTTTTTGTTTTTTTTAATTGATTTATAGGCCTGAGGTCGTCAATTGCTCAGCAAGAACTGGTCTGGATATGCTCGCCAAACATTATACTGAAGCCATTGGATTTGAGATAGTTTTCTTCTTACCAGACAGTGAAGAAGATTTTGCGTCTTACACTGAATTTCTCCGCTACCTTGGCTCGAAGAATCGAGCGGGTGTTGCCAAATTAGACGATGGAACAACTTTATTTTTGGTGCCTCCATCAGATTTCTTAACTGATATACTCAAAGTGTCTGGTCCAGAACGGCTATATGGTGTTGTTCTCAAGTTGCCCCCACCAGCCGTTCCTGTTGCAGCATCATACAGACAAGAATCTCAGTCCAATCCTCTGCCTTATATGGATCAAGCTCGAGATTCACCTGCCAATGCCGGTCACAGTTTATATCCTCCTCGAGAAAATTACAATAGGGGTGCACCAGAACAGTTGACAGCTCCTTCAAGACCATCGGTTAGCGAGACTCTCAGAGTACCTAACAATGCAGCGGCTCAAGCTGGGGTTAGTTTAACTCCGGAGCTTTTAGCTACTCTGGCATCTTTTCTCCCTGCAACTTCTCAATCTGCTGCTCCCGAGAGTCACCAATCTATGTCAGGCACTTCAACAGTTGTTTCCACAGTACCTCAGTACAATGGAGAAGCACCGTCTCAAGCTTGGAATAGAGATCCGCAAACAGTCCATGATGCCTCAAATCAGTCGTTCCAACAGTATGGAAACCAGTACAATCCAGCCGGGCAACTACCTCCTCCTCCTCCTCGTTACCCTCCAGCTTCAAACAACCCCAACCCCAACCCCAACCCCAACCCCAACTACTCTAGTGGAATGGTCCGTGGCAACATGCAGTACCAAGGCCAAGGCCAATCTGTTAACATGCCTCAGATGTCTCCGTTACCGAATATGCCGCATAATAATTATGCCATGTACAGTCAGGGTTCCCCAAACCATCCTGTATCTCAGCCCATGACACAGCAATACCAACCAGAAGCTTCCGTACCAAACCAAAATTATGGTCCGGTTCCAAGTTATCAGCAAGCTAACTATCATGGTGTAACAACAAATCAGGCGCACAATTTAAATCCTTCCCAATTTCAAGGTGCTATGCAACCACCAGCTGACAAGGCAAACTTAGAGCCACAAAGCCAAATGCTCTCTGGGGGTGGTCAGGATACAATAGGTGGGGATGTCGAGAAGGACGAGAGATATCAGAAAACACTACAGTTTGCAGCAAACCTTCTTCTCCAGATAAAGCAGAATCAACAGCAACCGCCTTCAGGTACCCCGGCTGGACAGGGGCCTTGAAACCAGCTCCACTCGCAATCATAGTCGTTTAAGGTAAATCATCTCCATCGTCTTTGCGCTGCTTGATTATTGAGTTGAATGAGGATATGCTTAATCGAAATACTAGTCTGATCCTTGCTGTTGGCATATGATACCTGGTGCTCTCTCTCGTATTCTTGTAAGCTATTTGCATTTCTGCTTGAGTTTACTGAGTAAAAAGTGAAGCGTTTTTTAGTCTTTGCATTTTTTGTCTATAGGGAAAATGAAAATTTTCTGACTGCTTTATTGAATATATACATCTTTTGTGTGTTGCTTGCGTGCATTTTCATTGTTGGCATACTTTGGTACATCTTGCTCTCATTCTTCCGTGCATCTATTCTAGCAGAAAACACAACTTTCTAATCTAGTAGTGTACTCAACAAATGTAAACTTTGCTTTTTCTTTAATCCCCTTTGTTTTCTCGGAGCTTTTATGGAGTGTGTGTGCGTATGAACAGTTGCTTAGTAACAGACCTTCAGTTTGTAAATTCTGGCTTCGTAAATGTCATGTATGTACTATTAGGACTTCTAATTGCTTGTATATATAATATATAACAACCGTTGGTTCAGCTTACAAAACTCTGCTTTGTAAGAGAGGCAAAGATATATTACTTGCGAGATAGAATGTTGCTCTTCTTTCCTTGTTGCAACTTCACGAAAGATGAACCGATCGCAATTCGATAAGACTTCAAAAAATGCTGTCCGAGAAAACTCAGATAAACAATTTGATGACACATATACGCTATCATTCCTAAGCTCGTAAATACTAAAAAGAAAAAACGATTCACTTAGGATTTGTCTGTTGGAGAAAAAGTGAATGGAATGGGAGGAAGGAAACTAGAGAAGCCTAACTCATACTTGTTGTGAAACTGTGTAGGTGGTGATTTGAGCCAAAAGCCCGTTTAGCACGCTACAACCTACCCAACCAAGAGAGAGAGAGAGAGAGCTTTGTAAGATGACGCAAGTGTCCGAGGCAGATTAGGTCCTGCTGACGCAACTAAACGATCGTAGCTCGTTTTCATATACAATGAATGTGATTTTGGATCTTTTTGTATACGTTCTCTTTTTTCCGAATTAGTTAGTATTTTGTTTCAATAAAACAAAACAAATCCACGCATGATCTCCTTTTGTTTTGTTATAAATCACTCTTGAGTGTGTATGACCGGTTTATGTAACTGTAGCCGCAGATCTTCTCAAACATTTTCTAAAGCAAAAAAATCGATGGATAAAACTCAACAAATTAAACAATAGGAAACACTTTTAAAATATATAAAAAAAAAAAACAGATTTATCCTTTTTTTCTTTTCGTTGGAGGCACAAGCGATTTTCTCCTATGATTTTTTTTTTTTTTTTGGCAAAAACACTCAAAACACAAAAAATCTAAGGTTCGTCACAAATCAATACCAAAAAGCAAAAAAAAAACATATCGTGCAAAACGTCAAAATAACAACAAATACATATGAATTAAACTTTTTTTTTTTTGCTAAAAATGTAAATATCATTTCATGAAATGAACTTTTGAGGTTTACAAAATAGTTTAACAAAATGTAAGACCTCTATGGTTGTTTCCTTGGCAAAAAAAAATAAAAACAAGGAAACAAAAACAATCGGTACAATAGTTTCTGCTCGGAAGCCAAGAGAACTATATGTAACGATACAAATTCGATGAACTTGAAAGAGATGAACTTGAAAGAGAGATCTCACTATAACAGGCTTGGGAAGAGAACTCGAAGACAAAGTGAACCACGAACAGCAAAGCAAACAAGAAGCTGATTCAACGGACTGCCTGAACCTAAACCATTCCTCTAAAGAAACCAAAAGGAGGCCGCTCAAGGACACCACCTAAATCCGAGCAGGCCACACAACAGAGTCCAGATCCGGCTTAAACCACAGGACAGAACTAAGCAAGAAGCTTAATAGCGCACAACTAACTCTACCGAAACTCGTCCTCAAAGTCAGGTAGGAGAAAGGTGCAGCATCACCACTTCAAAGCCTTACTACCTCCTCTTGAAGCAAAGTGAAACATGGAACACAATAAAACGAAGAAACTCCAATTAGCCAAACAGCAAAACCTACAAATCAATTCCAAATTCACCGACCACGCCAAATCTGAGAAAGAAGGGGGGAAGAGCTCAAAGCTGAATCCGCTAGCTTTGACAAAAGAGGGAGCAGAGTCAACGCATCACCTCTTTCACCGCAAGCTTTGACTAAAGAAGGAGCAGAATCAACGCATCACCTCTGTCAAACTGAGATGGAGATCTCAAAACGGACCACATATGAATTAAACTAAAACCTAGAGGACAAACGAAATTAACGTCAAATGAAATTAACGTCAAATGAAATTAACATGCAACACCTTTACAACAAACGAAACACTATTGCTTACATACAGTTTTCTGATAAGATAAATCGCGGACAAATATGGTTTTATTGAGTCCCATTAAGTTATCGGATATGGTAAAGTGAATCTTGGGGACTACATGTGGACGTAAGCAGGGCCTCCACCACTTTCAGACACTGTCCACTCTATGCTCTCTTTTGGATCTTACATGCCTTTATAATAGCTCACTCTCCTCATCTTCGGCATACCTTTTTAACCAAATCACAAATGAAGGTGAGTATCTTGTTCAAGGAAGTTAATCTATAGAACAATTGCATATGAAGAGAGATAGAAAGGGAAGTTACTACTCGTATGCACGGACTGGTGAGTAAAGGGACTGTGGTGCGCCGCATACTGTGGAATCTTGGGATCCCTCAAGCGGAAATGAGATGGTTGGTCATGATCACGATTGGTCTGAACATCATCATCATATGAGCACCTTCCCACATCTTTTCGACAATAGAGAAAAAGGGTATTAACTTGCCAAACAAAATCTAAGTTTATTATATAAATGAAATGCGTATACTGAATTTCAACTTTTAACAGAAAAGAATGATATTGAAATGCGTATAATGAATTAAACGTTCGAAAGAAAAGAAACGCACATATTGTATGTAACTCACTGATTTGATGCATCTAAACTTCGCTTTCAAGCAGCAGAAAGAACAATGGTTTGAGCGAATGAGTGCTGAATCCAAATAAAATCATCTGCAAAAACAGAACATACATGAACAAAATATTGGAAAGAATCTCGATTTGAGGTTGATAGTCTTCTTACCTTTGAGACTCACGGAATCACCAGAAATCTTTACATGAACATTCACCGTCTTCAAAATGATGAAATCTGTTTGAGTCCCTTAGGATTATCTGTCTTCCTTCGATCTTTGATATATACTTAAAAGCCGAGTGGCAATCACCGCAAACTCTGAGGTTCTTCATTATTCTGATGGGCAGTTTAGAGTTCCTCTGTGCCGTGAGAACAAAAGCTACAGCGAGCTTCTCGCTGTGATAGCTCAGAATCTCTTCCTTGTTCTCTTGTTCTAGATCATACAGCGCGAATCCTGTCTGTGGCACATAACCTGCGTCTCTCATCTTTCTATTGAGCTCCTTGAGCTTCTTGTAGATCAAATCAGCGTCTGGGTGTGACTTATCCCCAGCAACAAACATATGAACTCCATCCTTCATGGTAACCCAACTGTAACCAGCTTCTTTCTTCACATCTGCATCTTTCATCTTCTTTCTTGCTTCTCCTAAATCTTCCCATCTTCCTCCAGCAGCATACATGTTACCAAGTAGCACATAATTTACAGCGTTTTCTGGCTCCAATTGAAAAAGCATTTCTGCTGCCTTCCTCCCTAATTCTGCTTTACGACCATTTGCTCTGCAACAAGCCCC
Organism: Sisymbrium altissimum; assembly: GCA_900406495.1. Classification (NCBI taxonomy): domain Eukaryota; kingdom Viridiplantae; phylum Streptophyta; class Magnoliopsida; order Brassicales; family Brassicaceae; genus Sisymbrium; species Sisymbrium altissimum. The sequence continues at coordinate 17,316 of OVBI01001163.1, read as the reverse complement.
AAGCACAGTCCTCCATATAAGAACATTAGGCTTCATCGGCATTTTATCGATGAAATCTTCCAACTTATCGAGTTCACCTGCACGGCCGAGCAAGTCAGCCATACATGAGAAGTGTTCAATCCTAGGAGCTAAACCATAGGAATCACTCATAGATTCGAAATGTTTAAACCCTTCATTAACCAATCCCGCGTGGCTACAAGCTGACAGGACTCCCACAAACGTAACATGGTCAGGTGGTGTTTGGCCTTCGAGCTTCATATTCGCAAAAAGCTTCAAAGCTTCGTCTCCTTGCCCATGTCGTGCATAGCCCGAAATCATCGAGTTCCAAGAATATGAATTCCTCACAGGCATTGCGTTGAAAAACTTGAAAGCATAATCTAGTCTTCCACATTTGGAGTACATGTCAACGAGTGCACTCCCAACTACCACATCAGATTCTAAACAAGCTCTCACCGAGCAAGCATGCACTTCCATGCCACGCTCTAGCGTTGCAACCGAAGCAAACGCGCTAAGAACCGTCGCATACATGAAATTATCCAATCTCTGACCCGTCTGCAGCATAAAACATACCAAGTCCAATGCCTTGGGAAGGAGATCGTTATGTACATACCCCGAGATCATCGAGTTCCAAGTTACATCATCTCTTCTCTCTGACATTCTAGAAAAGATCTTCTCACACTCTTCCATCTCCTCACATTTCCCATAACAAGCTATAAGCGCATTTTCAATGGTTGATTCATCAGTAATATTGTACTTTAAAGCTAGCGCATGTATCTGCTTACCCAGTTCACCAAATGATAGGGACGACACAGCTGAAAGAACGCTGGAAAAGGTGATTCTGTTAAGTTTTTGTCCCGCTCGTAGCGCATTCATGAAACATGCCACCGCTTCAGGTACTGACCCTTCTGAACTAGCTAAAGCTCCTATCATGGAATTCCAAGACACCTGATCATGCTCTGGCATGAAGGAAAATATTCTACGACATTCGTTGAGATAGCCGGTCTCTGCATAAACTGTGATAAGCGCATTTGAAACCGAAACATTCAAATCAAGCCCCAATCGGAGGCTTTCTCCATGAATCTGTTGTCCTACTTTAGCCCATTTCAAGCTCGCGCATGAGCTTAATGAACTAATCAGTGTGAAACTTGCAGGCAAGATTTCATGTCGTCTCATACTGTGGTAGCGTTCCAAAGCTTCTTGAAAAAGGCCGTTTTGGTCAAGACCAGTGATCATGGAGTTCCAGGAGACGGAATCTTTCTCTACCATGAAACAGAAAACACGTCTAGCATCGTCTATTGAGCCGCACTTAGCATACATATTAACAAGGCCATTTCCAATGGCGACCATGGAGTCAACTAAGGCAGTTGTAATAACATGTCCATGAACCTCTCTGCCTTTTCTCAGACCTACTTCCTCTGCTAGAGAATACTCAGGAAATGAGCTCAAGAGATTTACGTATGTCTCAGGACTAACATCAATCATGCTTTTCATATCCATAAAGAGCTTAGCTGCTTCTTCTCCTCGTTTCTGACGCACAAGACCAACCATTAGACCGTTTAAGGTGACTGCGTTTCTTGTTTCCATCTGATTAAAAACCTTCCTAGCATAACTCAATGAGCCAGATTTTGCAAATGCACACACCAATCCACTGCCAACAAAAAGATCTGAGAGAAAACCAGATTTATGGATAGTGCACATGATCTGCTTGAGCAAACCAACATCTGGTTCAGTCAAAGAACAAGCAGCAGTTACAAGACTACCGAAAGTGTACTCGGTTGGTCTAGAATGATCGTATTGCATGGTAGAGAACATCTTAAACGCTGATCTCAAATCCCCAGTCCGTGAATATACAGATATGATCGAGTTCCATGATACAGAATTTTTCGCTTGTATGTCATCGAAAGCACGAAGAGCACAACTAAGAGACCCTATGCATTTCCAGTACATAGATATGAGGACATTCGAAACTACTGCATCGAATGCATAGGAGAGTTTGAACATTAAGCCGTGAAGCTGTTTCCCGAAAAGATTCCCCACAGAATCTAACTCCTGACAAGCTCTAAGCGCACTAGCAAAAGCGTATTGATTTGAAAAAACTCCTTCTCTGATCATATTTCTCAAGAACAATAAGGCTTCCTTATGCTCTCCATTCCGGCTATACCCTGAAACAACACATGCCCAAGTGACACAGTTCCTCTGAGTCATTTCGTCAAACACCTTACGCCCAGAGACTGAATCACCCTTTTTAAAATAAGCATTGATGTGGTTGTTGCACAAGTACACATCGTTATCTAACCCATGCGTATACGACTTCAAATGCAAGACTTTATCTCCTTTATGTTCAAAGCAGCTCTAAACAAACAAAAGAAAGCAGAATCGTTGGGTTGGTTTTCCAAAAGAAGCATTTTGGTTTTACCTTGTTCTTACGTAACAGAGAATACAAAAGAAAAACTCTTAGCATAGAAACAGAGAGAGAGAGAAAACAAACCTGTTCTTGTCTCCAATGTGGGAGAATTTGATCAAGTGCTACAGTTTCAACGGCATTCCCAGATATGATGTTTGCTTCTTCTACGAGTCGAAATTCGAGAGTTAAACGCATATATGACAACAGCAACTGATAGAAACAGAGACCATATAACTGAGGAAGAGAAAAACACCGACCTACTTCGTCGTACTCTATCGATTCTCTTCCCGCTTCACTGCTGACACATCTGCTCCCATTTACTGCTAAAGTCCTCGAATTTGCACTTAAAGCTCGCGACTTTCGAAACAAATCGGCGGAATAATGATACCCAAACCGAGGAACGAGTCTACGCATGATCAGTGAGTAACTTAGACTGAGAAGAACAAGTGACCCGGAGAGGTGCTCTGCTCCGGTGTGTTGACAAGAGGCTTTTTAGTTACACGAGGTCACGTGCTGACAACATGGACCCTTTTGTTTTATTAATTAACTTTTTATTCTCATTTAACAAATTACCGATGGTAGAGAAGCCTTAAGCGCATGATGTCGAATATTGTTTGATGGTACTCAGTCATGAAACCTAATGTCTCTTTTTGGTTTTCTTAAATTTCTTTCGAACCTACTTTATTTCAAGTGAATGTTTACAGCAAAAGACAGATATGGTTTTCTACTTTTGTTGGGGACTACTACATGAGGGAATAAGCAGGGCCTCCACCACCTTCAGGCACTGTCCACTCTATGTTCTGCTTTGGATCTTTAATGTCACATGCCTATTAGATAAAGACACCAAAACAAAGATTTTAAGTTTTTCTCTGAATTCAATCGAGTCGCATGAATCGCATTATTAGTACACCAAAGTCCAGGAGTGATGCATACCTTGCAGTGCAAACAGTTTTGAGCGTTTATCTGCAGTTTCGGCTTACCCTCTTCATCTTCCACATACCTTTTAAATTAGTGCACAAACGAGCATGAGCATCTTGTTCAAGGAAGTTGATCTATAGATGAAATTGCATATGAAGAAAGAGAGAGAGAAAGGGAAGGTCTTACTCGTATACACGGGCTGGGCAGTAACGTGACTCTGGTGCCGCATACTCTGGAAAGTTCACCTTTTCTGGAATCTTTGGATCCCTCAAGCGCAGATGAGATGGCTGGTCGTGATCATGATTAGTATTACTCCTGTTATCATCATCATTCAAGATGCAACAGCTCGTAAATCTCATAGGAAATATGCTTTTACATTGTAAAGATATTGCAGTTTGTGTTATGGTACAAACCTGTATAAAGACGTTGGCACATCAAATGACAAAACACCATCCGGCTTTGGATAGTCAATTGGCTTGCATTTCCGAGCAAGCTGCATAAAGATATAGCCCGACTTTAGTTGTGTTTTTATCAGTGTCGGTGTGTTCAGTGGACGGTTTTGATCTTATTGTAGTTGAAATAGTTAAGGATTATCCGAGTGTTTGGATACTGACATCTGTTGCTTCGTGGTCTGCTTTCCCATGCTTGAGAGTGAAAGGGACCTTTCCTTTCAGTACATAGCTGCATAATCCAACATAAATAGTTCACTTATAGCAAAGAGGAAATGACCCTATAGAACATAGGCAAAAAAAGAAGAGAGTTAATGCAAGGTCTTACTGTTCCATAGCACTTACGGCCAAGCCAGGGAGTAGCCCATACTCGAATGCCTGCAAGGATATGAGATTAAGATCTTAGCTTCCAGGAAAGATCAACTAGAAAGAAAACCATATATGTTCATGATGTTACGAACAGGACGGTAATTTCGAGCTGCATAGAGCTCCTTCCAAACCCATGAACCCCTCAGGTTGTCCCAGTATGTGTTCATGTTTAAACCTTCGTGAAGTGCACCAAATGCAGCCTCAGCTGCTAACATTCCTGTAAGATATTCATGAAATTAAGATGAACATTCTAGATGGGACAATATAAAAAACCTCTTTTTTTTTCCCAAAGATATATTGTGACCTGATTTCATTGCGGTATGTGTTCCCTTAATCTTGGGTACATTGAGAAAACCAGCTGAACATCCAATTATTGCTCCTCCAGGAAAAACTGGATAGGGAATGGACTGAAATTTTACTAGCATCAAGTTCAAATATGTCATAACATGCCAAATAAATTCTATCAAACTAGAAAAAATACCTATTTACGATGATCTCCATTAATCTTATTTCTCAGTCGATAAAACAAAATTATATCTTAAGGGAAAAATAAGTTTAACTCACCTGAAAACCACCTTCATTTAAAGTACGAGCTCCATACTGAAGCACAGTACCACCTTCCAAGATGCGTTTAATGGCAGGATGGTGTTTGAGTTTCTATTGGGAGGATAAAATGATAATTCTTCATCAAACTTCTTAATTTTGAATTGGCTTATAGAAAGGCATTCGTAGCAACCGGTGAAAAGTCTATTAGTTATCAGAAATTGACAAACCTGAAATTCCTCATACGGATTCAAGAAAGGGTTTTGGTAATTCAAGGCAACAACCAAGCCAAGCGCAACCTGTTTGGTTGGAAAGAAAACTCCAACTGATTAAGACACCACTGGAAGGAAATCAGACAAATATTTCTCTCAACCGTACCAAAGGATCTTCCAAAGGGAGAAATGAGTTACCTGTCTGTCGTTCATGTGGTACAAGAAAGAACCTCCATATGTCTTGGGATCCAAGGGCCAACCCAAAGTGTGAACAACTTCTCCGGGGTTATGCTTGCTTTCATCTATCTCCCAAACCTGTTGAGCTCAAAGTATCAGCGTACCAAAATATTGTGTAATCAAACATAAATCCGAGTTTCAACTAGATCAAGAACAAAAGTAGTTACCTCCTTAATTCCCAAAGCATATGTCTGATGTTGTGCATTAACCTCCTCTCTTAATTTATACTTTTTGATTATTTTCTACACAAAGTTGAAGTAAGAAATTAGTTAGCATCAGCAGCAGATTCCGGGAAATCGAGTGTATCTTGTAATCAAAACGCTTCTTCTGACCTCAGACAATGATCCTCTGCATCCTTCTGCAAATAATGTAACTCTTCCTGTGTACCGAAAGCACATATCTTAACACAAAAGACTTCCTATAGATGATAAGAAAGAGATAGAGAAGGAGACAAAGCGACCTTTTATGTCTACGCCTGGCTGGAAAGTCTCCTTCTTGGAACCATCTTTGGATATTCCCATATCTTTGGTTGCAATCCCAACAACTTTATCACTTGCATCGTACAACACCTGATAAGAACGTTCGCTATGCAAACAATCAAACGGTTTCAAGAACAAAAACCAAAAGTAGAAGCCCGAGAGATTATTACCTCACTAGCAGAAAACCCAGGATATATCTCTGTTCCAAGCTCCTCAGCTTTTCCTCCTAGCCAACGCACCAGTTGGCTCAAACTGTATATACAAAGCACCACCAAATACTAAACATCTGAAATGAAACTTAACCTTGGACATAAACAGCGGTAACAATGTGCAGTCTATACCTACCTAATAACATAGTTTCCCTTGTTATCAAAGGGAGAAGGAAGTGAAATCGCACGGTCTTTCGTCAAAAACCAGAATTTATCGGAAGAAGCAGGGACCTCAATAGGTGCCTACATACAAACAGACAGACCAGGAAACAACCACAACAAAATATTGACTTTCGTGTTGATGATGTCCAAACAAAGATTTGGTTTTTTTGCCTTAAAAGCATAGTTGATAGAGAGACAAACCTGTTCTTGTCTCCAATGTGGGAGAAGCTCATCAAGTGCCACAGGTTCAAAAACATTTCCAGATATGATATGTCCTCCTATCAATCAGAAGACAATCAATGTCGAGAATCGTCGAGATAACAAAAAAGCCAAAGAGAAAAAAGACTGACCAACTTCTGCTGCTTTCTCAACGACGCATACAGATAGATCAGCGTTCTTCTCCTGACACAGTTGTTTCAATCGTATCGCAGCAGATAAACCGGCGGGTCCAGCTCCAATGATGAGAACATCGTACTCTATAGACTCTCGTCCGGCTTCACTGCTGATACATCTACTCCCGTTTACTCCTAAAGTCCTCGAATTTGAGCTGAAAGCTCGAGACTTTCGAAACAAATCGGCGGAAGAAGGATACCCAAATCGAGGAAGGGATCGATTCGTTAGGTTCGAGGTCCTTGGAGGAGGAGAAGACCCAGAGGCCGTAAAAGGATTCGACGTGATTGATGAAGGCAATAGAGGGAAAATCAAACGCAGCTGATTCTTAGAGTTTCTCAATGGATTAGTAGAGGAAGAAGAAGATAGCTTTAGAAGGAATCTATGCATGATCACTGAATCAAACTGAATGATGTCAAGGAATGATCAAGAACAAGCATACATATATAGCTATATACGAAATGACTCGGCAGTGATGTGGCAAACTTCATTAATCTCTCTTATCTAAATCATTTTCTTAACCAAAACGGTACCAAATTGGCATGTTCTGGTCTAAACCGGCTATTTCAAAATCGAAACTCACCCAAAACCTTGCAACTCCGACTGGCACATACATATGTTATAGTATATACACAAAATTGAATGTCAATTTTTTATGATTTTGTAGTTATTGTGTGAAGTTAGATACTTACTTACATGAATTATACACATTATGAAATTTAAGTAAAAACCGAGTTTACATGAATTCAATACTTCGATAACATATACTAGAAACATTCTTAGTTAATCTTTTTGACAATATGGTATAACGCCTTATATTTTATAGACAATCACAAAAAGTATAATTACAAATTTTGAATCATGAATGAAAGTGAAAATTTGTAATTCTTTTGATTTTGGCCGTAAATACTCATCTATTTCTTTAATAAATTGAGGATCAGATACTAATGATGTTTTTGTTTTCTTTGATGAATTTTCTTGCGGATAACCCTTTTATATCTCACAAAAAGGAAACTTAAGAAAATACAATTGTAGGTGTGGACAGATTATCTATCAACAATTATATATATGGCTTGTTACATCAAAAAGTCTCTAAGAAAAATATGTAACACATTTCGGGTCATGTAAATACATTGCTAAACAACATTATGTTCAATGTTCACTTATTTAAATACTTAGCTATTTCGTCAATCCTCCTTGTAGAAAAGAAAAGGATCAGAAGGAATTACGAGAGAATAAATTTAAAGTAATTAAGTTTATGTTTGTTTAGGAAAACAACAAGTATGAATGAACACGTTGCAGCAAGCTCCACCAAAATCATTTAAGCTCCGTCGGATATTAATTCGGCCATCAACCTCGGTCCCGGTCACTGCTATTATCATTAAAAATATAGCGATTGACACAATCGCAGTTTTCCTTTCAAACGCCATTTTTATTTTCTTAGTAATTTTTTTTTGTTTTCTTCAATATTTTTTTTCTTGTTGGTGATTATAATGGGTTTAACTATTAGCGTATTTATAAGTTCAACCAAGTTTCCAAATATAGTAAATTACTAATTTCGACAATTTGAATGGATTTTTCTTGTGGATGGTATCTGAGCGAAACTTAATGATTCTTAATTCTAACGTGGTGAAATAGCATTTTTGTTGACTAGGCTTTTGGTCTAGACAAAGCGTGGTATATAAAATTTGGTCAACAAACAATTTGATACGAACGGACGAACACTTCGTCTCTTTGCTTTAGACGTGACACGACCTGAGTTGCGATGGTTTGGTCTGCATACCCTCTAGTTGCTTCTTCCACAAGCAATCCATTTCTCAAATTGGGTTCTATCTCTACTTGCTTCGTCATCAAGAAATCAGCCCAAATCCCTCAAACCCAAGTGTTGATGTCAGACATGATAAAGTCGCGAGTATTAGCAAATCTAACAGCTTTCCTCTCACTTGATTATCACTCATGTGTAAGAAACTTGAAGGGGAAAAGCAGAGTATTTTGTGTTTGAGACAAGGAGTCTAACGTGTTCAGGTTATATCTCTCTTTCTGGATAATCGTTAATCTTTATAATAAATACTTTTGCCTCATTTATATATAAATGCAATAAAATGTTGATATATATATAGAGTTTCAAATCCATTGCCGTATTTTATTCATTTTGTTGTCTCTTGATTATAAACTAAAAAAAAATATCCGTCCTAGCTTCAGAGAATTTATTTGTCTACCGGCAATCATCTTTATTGAACCATTCATAAACGAAGCAACTAAGCAAGCAACATATATACAACTGGACAAGTAAGTCATCAATCACCATGATCGTATTATACAACAAACTACAGCAATCACAGTTTTAAATAGGTCTTGGAACTCGGTGACAATTTATCTTTAATTAAAAGCATCCCAAACCCAAAACTACAACAGGTATATAGTTTTCTTGTCGTCTGACAAGTAGGTAAAGTTTAATCAATCATTTTTTTCAACCACTTACGGTCGTTTTTCTTGATAATAGCTTTTTTTCTTATCAGTTTTTAATTTTCAGGTGTTACTATTTGACAAACTATACACATGGAGACTTATGATATGCTACATTATGGTCACATTTCTATAGTGCATGAGATTCCATATTAGGTACAACACAGTCAACAACCACTATATATGAAACGCAATTTCATAATTGTTCAACCGAAATCTTACCCAACTCTCCGTCTCCTACATATATATACATAGTAACATATAGTACTAGGATATCTATGGAAACTTAAAACACACTAAATCGGTTTTCTTAAGTTTTCTTTTTTTAATGCATTGTTTTTCTTAAACGACATTAAAATACCATTCGATCTTCTTAAGTTGCTTTCTATATATAATTATGTCGGAGCAAACTTACATGTACGCGTATGTAAGGCTGCCTGATCACCATGACCAGAGCGACTGGTACTCTCAGAAATGTTATCGGGACGGAAGACGGGTGGTGTTGGCAAGCTACGACTTGATGGGATCAGAGAGGTTCAGTTTCAAAGAGAAGTTTAGGAAGTCGGTTAAAGGAGTGAACGATGCGGCTGAGCAGTGGGTTTCAGAAGTACGGAGAGGTACGACCAAAAGACGTTTTGCGATAAGAGTTTTAAGGACAAAAGTCGGCTTCCATTATTTCTTCCTTCGTAGTGTTGGATATGTTACGTCCTGTTTGGGCCATAGAGATGATTTCATGAAGTAATTAATCAAACCCCAAAGCATTTATCCATGTTGCTTTACAAATTACATACATCTATCATCTACCAAAGTAAATATTTATAATTTCATTTGTGTGTTTTCAAGGTAGACTTTGGTACTGTGATTACTCTCATAGTATCAGTATGTATATATGTAATCAGAATCATTTATGGAGTTAAAAATTTATACCTAAATTTCTAGGTACTACACTGGTTTCACTAGTTACTGCTGCTCACAAAATTTACATGCGTAACGGTTGAATACTTTGTTACTAATTTGAATTGCATCCAAGAAATTTGTTTGGATTAATTAGGTTAAATTGAACGTTTGAAAAACGAATGAAGAGGAACCTTTGTATGTTTTGAAGAATCAATGAAGTCCGAGAAAATTTAATGACAAATGTGTAACGACGTAAACATGACGGTGGCGTTTAGTCGTTTGGCGATGGAGAGTCTTATGCGGCGTCTGATCTCACGTTAGACTCGTAGCTTCGTTTATTCATGGCTGTGTTAAAGCTGCGAATTTACAGTAAGTACATCGTATGTGTTTGTTTCCTGGTTAAGATTTGTTCCATACTATGTTTTTTTTTGAAACTATAGACTATAGTCTCTCTTTTTTGCGTATGAAACTATAGACTATAGTCATATCCTTTTTTTTTCTTGCATTTTAATTGAAAACTTCTTGTCAATAATAATAGAAAAAGATATGAAGAACGACGTCGTGTACTTAACTACTATTTGTGACCAATAAATGGGCTTCTATTGGGCCCGACAAAGAATTCCTAAAGGCCGTGTTTTATGTTATTCTCTGAGTGGGGGGGGTGAATGCTAGGGTTTTTGCAGCTAGCGACGCTCGTATATATGAGAACCACACTCTCTTGTATCCAATTCAGTTATCTTTTCTGGTTTGGTTTTATCTTAGATAGATTAGATCTATGCGTTTTATTCTTAATGTTTGTTTTTTGGTATGGTGTGATGAAAGGAGAGGGCTCTATTTTTAACGAGTCAACAGCAGGCGCCTCTTTAATGGTGACCTGACTGCCGCTTGGAGCCTAGATCAAATTGCCATAGGAAGACCCATGAAAACCCACTCTGTTTTCATGATTCAATACTCTTGGATACAATTATAATCTTCTTGTTTTGATTGGTTGGTTTTGGGAATGGTGTTTTGGTTTATTGGTTGGGATGGCATTAAGTCAGACACAGGTGCTTGTTGGGTTAATAAGAAACAGCAGAGCAACCTTTTGCATGGTGCCTAAATCAAAAAGCTTCTCATCACGATTGGAGGCAGTCTTGATCTGATGTCTTCTCAATGGCTTCCTCCAAATTTAAAGCAGCTACATTTTGCTTTTTTTTTTTTAATTTTAAATCCAGATTTGAAAATCTCCAAATTGAAAGTTAGGTTTTTTTGATCAAATTGATTTGTTATAACCTTTATCCAGTCGGTCTGCAGTCATCGTCGACCAAAAATCAAAACTTTTGAGAAGATTTCACTACTTCGACTTATTAACTTTGAAACCAGTAATAACGTGAGGGATCGATCTCTGTTATTTTCTGTAAATAGCAACAAAAGAAATGATTGGTTGAAATCGTCAAGGAAAAGGAGATGTGGACTCTATAATTTTAAACGGAGGAGATGAGGGTAAAACGGTCACTTAGAAATGAGTGGTGTACTGGCAACTTGGAACCGAACGTACAGCAGATCGGACCACCTAATGCCGGTAGTTAATCTATAACTGCAAACCATTTGAAATATGAACAGTCTATTTGAATAGAATCCCCATAAATGAGTATCAGAGTATATATATCATGATGCTATAAAGTTTGTAAGGTGGAATCGTCAGATTGAAAGACTAGAGTTAATTCTATATCAACCATCAAGGGACATGGAATAGGCACTAAAACTCTTCTCTTTGGAACATGAACATTATATCTGTAACGACGTGAACACAATCCTCAAGAAGTGGGTATATATCATGAATTCTAAGCACAATCATTCCAAACAAACAAAATATGGGCCAGTTCTTAAATATCATTGGTCCCATGACAATTACACATGAAAGCTTATGATATGCCACATAATGGTAACTACTTCTGCTTGTAGCGGAAGCTCACAAGGTGTTAAGCCGTCTCCGACTTCAGTGCCTAGCTTAAGATCACCACGTAAGCAGCGGTCCAAGGGTCGAAAACAATGAAAATGATTGTGTTGCGAATAGGCGGTCTCCAACAGTTCTGTGCGTCTGGCTCAACTCTGTGCAAAGAAAAGTGAAAGAAATTTGCTCGGTCACACTTCTTTCTTCTGCTCCATTCATCACACTCCTTGGCAGGTTCTTGTTGGAGTATTAGTTTGTATTGTGTAGTGCTTAATTTTGTTACCAACACTGTCTCTGCTCAGCCTAAGAGCTCATTCAATTCCGGTTGGTTTGTTTTGGTTAGCATCAAAAGAGCTTTGAGTATTGCTTAGCATGTTTGCATCATATTTTGTGACAAAAGTCGGTTTCTTCCTTATGAGACTTGGATGACCAGTTGTATCATAGCATTGAGAACTTCAAGGTATTATCAACTCCAAAATGTGATTAGTCTCTTGTGTTGATGGTTTCTTAAATACAGAACCTAACCTAACGAACAAGTTCTATTGTCAAATACTATAAACTATCATGCGGATTGAATAGACTCTTGAGGACACTAGCTGATATCTCTCACAGAATCTTAACAGATTCAGTCAGAAGAATGATGATCCCGACTAGAAGACCTCCTATGATGATGGGAACGCCTGTGTTTATGACGTTTATGAGGACGCTCTTCTCCATGGTTTGATCTTTTGCTGCCAGAAACTTCTTCCTTTTCACCATATCGATCTTCCATCCCTCGCGATCCTTCTTTTCTCTCTTTTCTGTCAGACCGGGACTCTATTCTGGAACGCTCCTCTCTGTCCTTGCTGTGTCTTCTATGAGCTCTGTGTGTGTGAGAGCTTATCCTATGACTGTGATAAGACCGTTCTCTCTTGACAGGGCTCCTTTGCTCTTCAAACTCCTCTTCCCTCTCTACAGAGCTCTTTTCCCGATAATATATTTCCTCTCTATCAGACACACTTCCTTTTCTCCTAGGGGGTGATGGGATCTACATCCAACAAGCAAATTTATGATGTTCCAAGACTTAAGTTTTGAACCCATACGTTTTTCTCTATAAACATTGAACAACACATCGATATGCCACTTCTAACACAAGAAACATGAACAAAGAGCCGATATAAATAGCATCAGAACGAAACAGCGATAAAGTGCGAGGAAATATAGACTAGTGGTGAAGTTATAGAAATGGGAGACCTGCGTACGCAACATGTATCTTCCCTCTGGTGGAAGCTGAATTCCGAGCTTTTTCAAATCTTCATGAGGGATTGGCCGCCTGATATTATAGCAAACAGAAAGCACAATGGTTTATGGTTTCGAAGAAATCTTATAGTCAGAAGGTTCATAAGTTAGTAAATATTTTGTTCATGACAACTATCTCCCGCTGGTTTTTATATCTTTGGAAAAGGCGTGAAAGGAAGAGCAAAGCAAAACCGTACAAGGGAGCACGGAATGGTCTTTCTCGGCCTCCAAAACGAAGTTGTCCAGATTCTTTCCTACCACCAAGTCCACCTCCTGTTTCGAAAGAAGAAGAGTGATAAGGAATGAACTGTCACGGAAAACCTGTTATTGAGACAAAAGAGCAAAAGAATGGGAAACCTAATCTTCTTGGTATCCATCCAGGCATCAGTTGCTGTCTGTTATAATCAACAATAATCTCTCGACCATCGATGAATGAATGATGAGCATCCTGTAAAACCACCAGAAAGAACATTACTTTCTGACAATGAAACTCCACTATTTCACAGAAACAACATGTATATATGGATTTCAAAAAGCTTTACAGAATAAAGCAAGAGACAAACAAAAGAAAAAATAAGCAAAGTTTAGCATGACCGTTACCTCGTACGCACGACGCATCTCCTTTTCAGTCTCATACTCCACAAAAGCATATCCTCGTGAGGCACCCGTCACTAAAGAAAGGAAATGTAAGCACACATTTACGCTAAGACAATATTTTGGAAGAAGCAAACAAGCCAACAGAAGAAAGACGATCATAAACTCCCTAAATGCATAAGCTTACCAATGTGTCTGACCAAGCGCAAGCTCTTGATCTTGCCATATTTACTCATAGCCTGTAAAGACGAAACATTTATGATCAATTCTGCGAAAATATTAAACTAAAGTGTAACACTCCAATCATCTAACACAACACAAACTCTTACCTCACGAAGAGTATCCTCTTTAGTAAGATGAGAGAGTCGACCCACGAATAAGGTACAGTAAGGATCTCCGGCAGCTTTTGAATCGCCAGAAGGATCATCTTCCAAACCACAAAACACATACAAACGAATGAGTTTTGCATTTCAGAAACAAAAGCAGTAAAATTTGAAAGAGCAAATCCTAGAGAGAGTTTACATAGACCGGCGTTATAACAGAGGAGAGCTCGACGAACGCCGTTATCATGTGGCGCAACGTCGGTTCCGTCGATACTTCCAGCTTGAATCGGATGATACGATGTCGCGTAGAACACTTTGTTCACGACGTTGTTTCCCCCGCCGCTCATTTCTTCCCACCTCTCTCTCACGGCGGCTCCGGCTAGTTTAGAAAGCGAGAGAGAGATAAGGTAAACGCCGCCGTTTAGTGATTCCTATTTTCGGCCCAATAGAATGCCTACATAATGCGGCCCATTAATAGCCCATTTAATCGATTTTCCTAGGGTCCCACCCACACAGGCGGAAATTCCAACGGTGGTTTTTTGTTAGGTGGAGTGGACGAGTAGACTCCCTCATTGGATGACTGAAGTCCAAGATTAACGCAGCAGAAACAGCAAAATCGAGTAAAAACAAAACAAAAAAAAAAAAGAAATCGAAAATGATGCTTGCTCGATTCGTATTTCGATCTCAACTGAGAGCTTCTGTCTCAATTCGGCAATCTGCATCTTGCTGTTCTTACTCCTCTGCATCGGCAGCCTCAGCTGAAGCTGAAAGGACGATTCGTGAAGGTCCGAGAAATGACTGGAGTAAAGATGAAATCAAGGCCGTCTATGATTCTCCTGTTCTTGACCTTCTCTTCCATGGAGTAAATTATCTCTCTTTTCTTGTTCTACCTTGTACTGATTCATTAATGTGGAGTAGAAAGCTTTTTGATTTCTGGTAAATTACAGTGTAATCGGAGGAAAGTGTCGGTTTTTAGCTTTAGTTTTGACCTGGAACATGTTTGTTTGAATCATTGAAAAGCGTCTGTGGAAGCATTTGGCTTCACGAATCTGGTCGGAGATTTTTTTTTAGTGTCGGCATTCTTTATTTGGTTGCAAAACTGGTTTTCGTTGTTCTTTTGTCTTTTAGTACTTGGTAATGATAATTGTGTGGAATCTTTGTGGGGTTTCAGGCTCAGGTTCATAGGCATGTTCATAACTTCAGGGAAGTACAGCAATGTACTCTCCTCTCCATAAAGACTGGTGGGTGCAGTGAGGACTGTTCTTATTGTCCTCAGTCCTCCAGATATAGCACTGGAGTCAAGGCTCAAAAACTCATGTCCAAGGACGCTGTCATTGTTGCAGCTAAGAAGGTTAGCTGTTTCCTTGTCTATTCCTTTTCTCAATGTATATCCTGTAGCACAATGTGTAATAAGAAATGAGGAACGTTCAAGTGAACAGGGAGTTTTATCAATCTGAGCTCTCTCTCCAAGGAGTCTAAGATACATTGTGTGTAGCAGCTCTATTTACTCTTGATAACTAGAAATTATGAAGCGTGAGGATGATGATGAAAACTGACATTCTATGATGTTTGAATTGTTTTAATGAAGCAATTTGAGAATGTAATGAGCTCTTCTGATGTGAATTTTAACAAATTTTATGTGTTATTAGGCAAAAGAAGCAGGTAGCACTCGTTTTTGCATGGGTGCTGCGTGGAGAGATACTGTAGGGAGGAAAACCAATTTCAACCAGATACTTGAGTACATCAAAGAAATAAGGTACCCATATTATTATATTGCTGGCAATATCTTGAAAACTTTTAATACTTTGTAAGCTGGGCTTCATTTTGAATTTCCTTTTTTGTAGCAGCTTTCTAAATCTAAGCAACTGAGCCATAACCTAAAAGATAACTCATGACCACTTAAGAGTTTTGTTATTCTTTTATACTTTTGGAATGGATTTTTGTGCATGTCAACCACCGATTATGATATATCTAAAGTGGTCCTTTCGAAGTGAACTTGTTTTATCCATGGGAAGAATGCACATGATGTTGAATATGTTCTCTTGGCTGTAACAGTTTTATAATTATATTTCTGGGCTCTCACTTTACAACAGAGGCATGGGGATGGAGGTTTGCTGCACCTTGGGCATGATTGAGAAGCAACAAGCGTTAGAGCTAAAGAAGGCCGGCCTCACTGCTTATAACCACAATCTTGATACTTCAAGAGAGTACTACCCAAATGTCATCACTACTAGAAGTTATGACGATCGCCTTGAAACTCTTGACCATGTTCGTGAAGCTGGAATCAATGTCTGTTCAGGTAAGTTCGATATGAAATAAAGAAAATCTAAGGTCTTCTTATTCTTTTGTATGCCTTGACTCTAGCATACAAAAAACTGTCTTTATCTTGGTCATTAGACTCAAGATTCCCTGAGATTCATTGATTTGATAGATCCAATAGATTAAAAACAAACATGGTCTCAAGTGTTTTGCCATTTACCAAATAAACAGGAGGAATAATAGGGCTTGGAGAGGCGGAGGAGGACAGAGTAGGTTTATTACACACATTGGCAACACTTCCTTCTCACCCTGAGAGTGTTCCCATTAATGCTCTGCTTGCAGTGAAAGGCACTCCTCTTGAAGACCAGAAGGTAACAACATAATAATATTAAGAGAAATAATGCAAGTCATAGCTACGTAGTGGTAAAGGGCTTTGAAAACCTTTTGTGTTTTTGCAGCCGGTTGAGATATGGGAGATGATCAGGATGATTGGAACAGCAAGAATTGTGATGCCAAAAGCCATGGTGAGATTATCTGCTGGCAGAGTTCGGTTCACGATGCCCGAGCAAGCCTTATGTTTCCTTGCTGGTGCAAACTCTATTTTCACTGGTGAGAAGCTTTTAACAACACCCAACAATGACTTTGACGCCGACCAGCTCATGTTCAAGACGCTAGGGCTCACTCCTAAACCCCCAAGTTTCTCAGAAGATGATTCTGAATCAGAAAATTGTGAGAAAGTTGCATCTGGTTCTCATTAAAGCTTGGACACTATGAAGTAGCTGTCTTTTCACTATGTAGCATGATTGAACGATTTAACGATACCACTTTTTATTCCCTAGATTTTATCCTGAATTAAACTTATTATTATTCCCAATTCCGAATGTGATGATAATTGGAGTGAAAATGCAAAATATCCCTCGAACCATATAATTATAGGACAATTCTTAGGTTAACCCCTAGGGGTGAACCTCTAAATACACTCCTTTTTATAAAACCCAATCACAAGGTACCACATGCTATTAAAACAAAGTTATTAAAATTAATTCATTAAACCTCTGATAAATAGAGTTCTTAATACATTAACGTGAGTTACAAACACTTTATTTTTTTTAGATGTACTTATTTCACCTCTTTTTATCTGAGACAAAAGCAAAGATCCAGATTTAATAATTGTTAAATTCTCAAAGTACTCTT
>OVBI01001162.1:0-33350 GCA_900406495.1 Sisymbrium altissimum | reverse complement strand
GTATATAATTGACATCCATGTGCAGATGGTCTCATCTCGAATAGTAGGGTCGCCTCCGCCATCACCGTCATCTAGATTCAACGACTTGCCCCCTTGTATGTTCGCCGTTGGCGAAGAACCTGTTGGTATTAGGATTAGTGGTTACCATAAATCCAAGGGTATTCGGACTATTCTAAATGCTTTCAACCAAGAAGAAGTGGAGATTATTCGGAACTCAGCATTTGGGAAGTTTATTTCATTGGTTGATGAACCTACTTTGTCCGGCAGATTCGGAAGATTCATAATGGCAAGACAGCTGAAGACGAAGAGGAAACACGAGCTCTGGTTTTTGTTCGCCGGTAAACCTGTAAGATTTTCTCAGAGAATTTTCCATCGTCACAGAGGTTCCTTGTGAGAAATATCCAGTCAAATCTAAGAAGAGATTGCGGAAGAACATATCTGAGAAACCCTACTGGCCTTCTCTGTTTGGTAAGCTTGATGTTGTGATGGTTTTTTCAGTTATAAAAAATAATGAAGAAGAAGACGGTGACCGATCGAGAGACAAGGATAAAATACGCCTGCCTAGCCCTTCTCTCATCTGTATTACTTCCCACAATTCACCACGACAAAATTTCAATGGAACACGCAGAGCTTATCAAAGATTTGGACCAGTTTTTTGCTTATCCATGGGGTAGACTGTCATTCGATCTGATTATGAAGAGCATCAAAGAGAGAGACGAAGTGTCGTTATCTCAGAGCACTATATCTGTCCCCGGGTTTGCACTCTCGATACAATTGGTGATGGCTGCAGCTGTCCTAGCGTTGACGGAAGTTGTGCAAGACCACGAATCTTCATCATCTGAATGTGATTCAGAGGAGGAAGAAGAAGAAGTCGACACAGTCAAACCGACGAAGCGAGTCATGCTAAGCCCGGTTCATGCTCGCACTCTGAATAACGATCCGGAGGTACGGCTAATTATATGTTTATTTTGAATAACTATTGATGTACACGGTTAACATGTACGCAATTTACTAACATACTGATTCATGTCACATATATAATTTAACCAGTTAACTCTTAAATTATATAAACTTTAGTAATCTTAACCTTCTTTATGTAAGAGTAACCAATTTAATTTTATGTTTGCAGACTGAAGTTGTCTCGATCATCAATGAAGACCCCGGAAACCCAGTTGACACTGCTGCTCTTGAATGGTCCGACGAAGAAGATGACGCCTCGGTGGATAAGATGGTTGATCTTATTAAAGAAGGAGTGACATTCTCCACTAATATGTTCAGCAGCGGTTGTACAAAGGCCGATGTTAACCGTATGCGTGATGAAGCAAAGGCCAAAAAAGCTGCTGAGGTTGAAGCAAAAGCGAACCAGGCTGTTAAAAAAAAGAAGGCCCCGGTGGTTTCCAATGTTGATGTAGATTCTGAGAAGGTATCCGCGATGGTAGGTGATATCATCAAATTCGAATTACGTAGAGTGGAAGATAAGATTGCTTACTCGACTGCTAGGATAGCTGAGCTGAAGACGGAGTTCAGTGCGTTTCAAATTGACATAAAATATGAAATTATCCGAGAACTTAAAGATTCCCACTTGGCAATCATCCGGAGTGTTGAACAGCTGGCACAAAACAATGTCTCACTTTCAGATGTCCATGCAACAGCCGGGGCAGAGCCTTCACGGTACTCACCTCCTCGTACAGCCAACGTGAATAGCCCTTATATGTTTTCAGTCGATAAAAGTCAAGAAATCGGTATGGATAGGCCAGATGATATCATATCGCGGGTTCTTGAGAGTGTTCACACCCAGAATGCCGGTATAGAAGAACCAACCATTCACCAGGTTTGTTGTTATTATTTCATTCAAATTTTGTGTCCTTTTTGTGTTAAATATCTGCCATCATTCAGTCCGTGTTTTTGATAATTAATATTTGTTTCCGGTGATGCAATTCAGGACAAGGTTGTCCAATCTGGATCCACTGTTTGCCCAACAACAGAGAATGTTACAGCCGGCCTTCAGAAACCGGGGAATGTGGAAGACATCGTGGGAGACGTGACTGAGGTAGATCACGAAGTTTCTCCGATGGAAGTAGCTGACAACGAAGGCATTACCAACCCAGCTTTTCCATTACTGAATGAGAACTTGAGTGAGGTGATAATCATTCGGCTAAGCTTTTTGTTATACGGATAATAATTACGATATTCGTCTTCTGTTGACCATATATTCATGTTTCTTTTTGCCTTTTTGTTTATATTTTTCACAGGGTAGGAAGGACGTCACCGATTTAGACGGTCAAGATACCGCCCACGTAGAATGTGGATCATCTGGTTTCCCAGCCACTGAGAATGTTACTGTCGGTATTCACGAACTGGGGACCGTATAAGACAACATTGAAGAGGTAATTAATCTTCGATTACATATTAATGTGTCTACATAATTGTATGGATTAAATAATAAATTTAATTATCATCCAATATCATTGCTAGACGGGCAATATATATGTTATTCTGTATATAATCTACTAACACTTTCCTGTACAGTTAAGAGTGAACGCCTCCTCCATCCCTGCTGTAGACGACGACTCTCTCGCAACAGGGATCCCAGACCCATTAATGGGTGATGGTACTTCGAACGAGGTAAAATATCGAAGAGTACTATTTTTGTTCGTAAGCTAGAAATATGTTTAATGTTAAAATGTAATATTATTTGGCTTTGAAGGATTGGGACTCATGGATACTATGTACAACGCCATCTTTCTCAATCGGTCTTACGCAGGAAGAAGTTGATCCTTTTCTCATGCCCGAGGCTGCTACTGTTAATGAGTTATGGAAAAGTAAGCGTCAGAAGACAGTTCCATCTTCCCTTTTTGGTGAATTCAGGTGCGACACGCCAATAATGCAACATGCGAGGGAAGCTCAATTGTTTGCTAATAATCAGAGTTTTCCTGTTGATATAACTAAGAAATTCGAGGAGCTGTCAGAAAAGACGAGGAAAAAGTTGTAAGTGTTTCGAAATCATTCTCCCTTTTTCATTTCGCATAAATGATAATCGTTGTATGAACACATATTTAAATGTGTTTTTTTCTTGATTTTTTCACATGAAGCACTATGAAAGTTGGTGGTCTTACCATATCTAATAAGGACATTCTCGCAATTACCGAACGCTCATCGACACTATCACCCAAGGTAAATTTTATAAGATAATATTTTGCTTAATTTTATAAGTTTAACATTAACCATTCAACACAAACATTATCAATGTCGTAGGTTATTGATGCTCTCATGCATCATACACGGGTATTGTACTCCGCACCCGAGCATGCCACGATGAACAAGAGGGTGGTCTTTTTTTATTCTAAGTTTGTAGCAAGCTTGGCCAAGAACTTCACCAAATTCTCCAAGGCCAAAGAGAAAGAATGCCACAATTTCCCAAAAGAGGTTGTTCATTACTTTGAAGGTGGGACCGATAATACTTCTCTTTTCGCTCAATCATGCTATTTCCCGTTCAATCTCGACAAGAAACATTGGGTGGGAGTGTGTGTTGACTTCCATAAGACATATGTAATCGTTCTCGATTGCAACACCGCTCTTAGGAATGACTTTATGATGGCATCCGAGTTAAAACCAATAGCGGAGATGTTCCCTCACCTCTTGAAGTATGCTGGGCGACCTGTTACAACTAGAGATCTTCAAGTGCAAAAACCCAGGGGTGTCCACAGAATACAAATCTTGCGGATTCAGCTATCACATCAGTTCTTCTCATTCAGTCACATGCAATAGGCGGTCTTGACTTTTGTAGATGTATTACTCCAGATTCTATTAGAAGAGAAGCGCAGAGGCTTGCGGTGTTGCTACACGACGCGTATCAATAAGTCCAACAACATAAGATTATGATGTGTTAGTAATTTGTGTTTCAAATTGTTCTAAACTTATTAGTTTCTCCCTGAGTTTCTTAACTTTTAAACTAGAGTATTCAACTTGTTTTTGCTGGTTACACATAATTCTATGAATAAGTTCGATAATCATTGGCCTAACTGTTTTATATTGTATATATGTACATAAAAGTTAACATATAACATATTTGTTACACGGATATACTTAATGTGAACAACAATCATACATTATCAGTTACTGCTATTATTGTAACGTGCAACAATTGATACTACTAATAAGGATAAATATTCTTTTATTTATACACATGGCTACATTTTACATTAACCTGCCTCAAACCTTCTGGGATATTAACTTAATATTACACATATGATATCATATATTTTCTGCCTCAGTTATAGTATCCACCATTCTTCCATACAACTTTCGCATGTAACACATTCTTCTTATACTAATAAGTTGGAATATTTCACACAAACGCCCCACACACGTACCCACTCCTGCTCAGATAGTCATATTGGCATCTTACATGTTGCTCGGTTGTGCCCCAAGCCGTTACACCGACTGCATACAGTCCTCTTTCTCATTGTCCGTTTCTTCTGCCGACAACAATAATAAACGGTTAATTAGTATTACATAGAAAAGATAAACTAATAGCATACGAAGCTTACTGTAAATTCGCTTCGGGATATCAAACGTTTTTTGCGTTGCCTACCAGGTGGACGACGAGTGAGAGGAGGGTATAAACTAAGTCCAAATATAGCGGTCACAAGCTCCGCTACCGCACCGTCTTCGGTAACAGGACAAATTTGTCCTTTGTATGCAGCTCTAAGTGCTTTTGTAGTGTACTCCGATGCAACAAGCGAGTCCACTCGAACTTTTCCTTTCATAGCAGCTGATACAGCGTGGGAACAGGGAATCTTAACCATTTGGAACTCGAAACAGGTGCAGGACTTGTCAGATAAATCAATCTGGAAACTAACACCTTCCTTGTCTCGAACCTCGAACTCATTTGTGTTTATTTTATGAACACTGTATCCTCCGCACTTCTCAAAGTTAGTGGCCAACACTTCCATTACCCGTGGTGTAATTTTTTCCGACCCGCTATTGGCAACGTCACGGCGATTGGAAAACCAGGTCATTAACTTAGACCGAATATATTCAACCAACGGGATAATCGGATACTCTCTTACTTCTCGTAAAACAGCATTCCAAGATTCTGCAATATTAGATCTCATAATATTATACCTGCAACCTCGAAAATGCGACCGAGACCAATGCTCAAGCCCTATTGATAGCAAGTAGTCAGTACACTGTGGATCCATGTTCTTTATTTCTTGAAAAACAGTGTAAAAGTCAGCCATCCTGTAAGCCCTTGCCGTTCTTGTAACCAGATATCCGAGATGTTTATTCTTGAAATAAGATCGAATGTTCCTTTTCAGATGCATTACGCAAGCACAGTGACCAGCATTTGGGTAAACCTATGTATAGACCACGTGTTAACAAATTATATACAAATTAGCCATATAAACAAATAGTTAACCATTAACATTACAAAGTTTCGAGTAATACCTTATTTATTCCGAAGTAGATCGACGCATGGCGATCAGAAACAAACACAAGCTCCTCCTCATTTGGTATGAATTCAGATAACTTTCTAAAAAACCATTCCCAAGCTCTGTCAGTCTCTCCGTCAACAATAGCAAACCCCCAGTGGATAGATTTGGTAGTTCTCTTCTTGAGCTGAAGCAGTTAACAAGCACCCCGCATATTTGCCTTTCAAGTGGGTTCCGTCGACCACTACCACCTTACGCATGAACTTGTACCCCTTGATTGATGCATTAAAAGCGAAGAACAAATACTTAAATCGGTCTCCGCCCTGTTCAATGTTTTCCGTCTGAAGGTCAACAAGAGTTCCGGGATTGGCAAAAACCAGGTTGTTCAGATAAGTTGGAAGTTGCTGGTAAGATTGTCCGCTTGACCCCTTTGCTTTCTCCATTGCCATTTGCCTAGACCGCCAAGCCTTCCAGTACGAAATAGTGACATCATGATCCCCTTGCATCATTCCGATAATGTCATTTGGTCGAGGTCCTCCTCCCGATCCAAAAAATCTTGCCCTTAGAACGTCACCGATAACACTTGTTGTTGCTTGCCTCTCATAACCAGTCCTATCGTCCACGCTGCATCGATGGTTCGATGTTATTTTCCGTATCTCAAAAATCTCTGAATTTTCTACTGGAACCGCATAAACTTGCCATGGGCATGTTTGATCCGTGCATTGAACAACCATTCCTTCTGGTGCTGATCGTGGAGTGCTGTATCTGAATTTGTTGGTTATTGCATACAATGCGATATGAAGCTTAAAAGCATCCCGATTTTTAAATACCATTCCGACAAATAATGCAGTTGGGGTGTTCACAAGTTCTCCTACATTATATAGACACTCACAAATTAGCAATAACACCATATTAATTCGGTCAAACATCAAAGGAGTGTTCATTGGATACATTATAAAAATAGACATACGCAACTCCCTAACCGTTCAACAAATTACTTATCTCCTTATAAGTAACTTTATCACTCCACAAAAAATAAACTCGGAGTGCTATAGTAAAAAATAGGGGTAAAAAACAAGAAACAACCGGTTATGTTATAACATTCATTTATAAAACATAAATAAGATTATCTACTTAGATGCACCACCTTCCTCGCTCTCTCCGGATGAACTGGTCACTCCATGGTCGGCTGCATGTGCTGTGTAAGGCGTCATGGCAGTGCCAGGTCCCAAGATCAACTGCACAGATGGTATGTCCTTGGATGAGACCACCGGTTCAACAGACAGTTTAGTATGTCCATCCAGCCCTTGAATTACATATCCAACAATTTTATTAGCAGCTAACAACCGAATAAAAGGGTTTAGGTAAGTATTATACAACTATGTGCATTGTTACCGCACATCGCATCTGTGTTAACTGCCACCTGCATTCCTGAAGGGACGTCTGCAAGACCCAACAGTTCGTCGTTATCTCCAGCGACATGGTCGATAGCCATTGTATTGTCACAGAAAACAGAGTTGGGTGAGGTCACATCGTCCGCTGAGCCGGTGATAGAGCCACCTACATCAACGGCATGTGCCCCGGAGTGTGTATACTCAGCAGCAGCGGGATTGTTGTAAATAACCATATCAGTTATCGGGGTCCCCGAGGCAGGACTGACATTTCCGATTTCTTTGCCGATAAAATGGTCGTTCATAAGTCCGTTCCAGAACCCTATTGCATCGTCCATCCCTCCACAATTCGGGTCACTCTCAGGTATAGCCTGTCGAGGATCATCAACTGGAGGATTGTTCAGATCCACAAGATCCGATCCAAGAACATGAGCAGGAATATCTACAAGAGTATAAAGAAGACAAAAATAAAACACTGCCACCTTTTTTTTTACGAGTAATATACATACTTGACAGATAACTAACAACTTAGTCGTACAAATTAATCGTTACCAATTTACCTGCATTCAAGTCAATTGTTTGCTTATCACCCCCCGTGGCAACATCTCCGTCATCTTTATCTTCGACCTCGATGATTTCACCTGCCTCCGCTGACTCAGTAGTACATCCACGTGGAGATATTACATTTGCATTTCGAGTCATCTCAAGATTGACCCTGTGGATTATCACCATCTCCTCTTCCGTGAAAATTTCTTCCAACGCTGCTTGGCTACCTTCTATAATTCTACCGGATACTAGATCTGCATGTTAAACCAACACAAGCAACGGAGAACTTTTAGCAATTTACAGACACATGCATACCCATATATTTGTACAAAACACACATATCTCTCATTTTTAATTTCAACTTACCATCAAATGGAGTTGACATAGAAGGAATGCGCGGTGCACTGAGGTCGTACGAAGCCCCCCCAACGGAGAAACTGGTTCTGCACTGGATATCATTCCCGAACGCTCATCATGAGACTTACATCAGCGGTTGTGATAATATCCACGGGGGCTGTCTTCTTCCCGTCTGGGATCAGCATCCACTCTGGAAACTGATAACTTAGCACCACCGGAGTTGTGCCTTCGAATAGATAGCGTCGCTTCACTCTTCCCATGAGCGTGTCGAAGGTCTCATCTTGCCTCACCATAGCCCCATAGCCAAGATCTGTGGGGTTATGGATAAATTCCCAATCGCCATTATTTTGTTTATTCCACTCACCGAGCTGTAAGCGCACAAGCCTTGCCATATCTACCATCAGAACAGATAACAAAATTATTAAACCATAACTCATCCTCGGGACCATCGACCTTTCTACTGTTTATTTAAGATGATGGATTATGCCGTTACAAACCAAGCTTCTTCAAAAGAAAGAGAATATATATAGTTTACAGATGACTGGGATAATTAAAGAGATGGAATGTTCATCCGCCAACAACCTCCGACATTTAAGTATAGACATAAGAAGTTGGTAGGACATACCTTTCCAGATAAGGTCGAACAATAGATTGTGTTCCCCTGATCACCCACGGATTTTAACCTTAACCGGTGAAGAATCTCTTTCTCCGTTTGATTTTTCCTCCCCCGGATATATCGTTTTATAATGGATAACTTTACTCTTATTCGATATAGAGAATAAAGGAACTGTAATGTATGTAAAGAAAAAAACTAAAGAAGATTCGCATTTAATGTAGCCGACTGACACATAGCACTTCTCTTTAGACTGCAGAGCACTTCGCTCCGACAAGTTAGATGTTAGCCATCTGTTGACCCTAGGCGTAGGTTATAGTTTCGAAATTTATATGCACAAAAATTATATAGCCTCAATTATATTACTACATCTCGAAATTATATTGTGCAAAGGTCAACAACCCCTTAATCGTCTTTTCCACCTTACTGACAAGACAAGCAAACTAATTTCAGGAAATTGATCGCTATCCTGCTAAATATGTTCTCTACACCTGATTTCTAGCTAATTGACTCTTTATTAAATTGACTTCTCAATTAATATTATAGAGATTAAATTATCAAAGAAAATAAATTTGCTCTAACTCTTCTCTCAGGCACGCTACCTAAGACAGCCTCCTCCACTGCTGCTGTGCTCTAATTTCAGAAGAGATTTCCACCGGAATTTTGTCTTCTGAAATAGGAAGCCCCCTCCTCTTCTCTCGTCTCACTCCTGCACATCTGATTTTTTTGCTGCCTCTTTCAATGCCAACAAAACCTTTGTTTAGCTTCTCCATCAATCTTGACCGACTTTCTCTTTAGGTGGATTTTCAGATGGGTTTTTCGAAGCTCTTGAAAACGGAGCTTTAAATCATTTCTCTATCTCCACCAGATCCAGTAGCACGTGCTCCATCACCCTTTCATCTTCAGGTGAATCGACTCCTGCTAAAACCAAATCCTACTCTGAAATCTCCAGATCTGCCAGACGAGTTCTGCCTTTGGTCGTTGTTCCACCGTTTGTCGCCCACTCCTACCTTGGCCTCATGGCCTTCTGTAGCGACCCACTTCTGTTGGATTTTTTATTTGATCAGGAAAGGTGCATAGGGATTTATTTGCAGCGGAGATTTATTTGTCTAAGTGTTGAAACACTCGTCATAGCTTAAGGACAGAATCAGAAAGCCATTTAAGAAATGTTCGGCTATTGAAAATGGGATTCTAAGTAAAATAAGTCCGAATGACTGCTGGTGCGGGATTCTATA
Organism: Sisymbrium altissimum; assembly: GCA_900406495.1. Classification (NCBI taxonomy): domain Eukaryota; kingdom Viridiplantae; phylum Streptophyta; class Magnoliopsida; order Brassicales; family Brassicaceae; genus Sisymbrium; species Sisymbrium altissimum. Next base: position 23,773 of record OVBI01001162.1, on the reverse strand, counting down.
TAAGAAAAGTCAAGTCTGCGGAAATTTTTTAAGGAATGTGTTGTACAAGATTAGTATGGAATTAGTGTCGGAATAGGATCAAGCCAAATAAGAAAATGACATTAAGTGCCCGGCTTGGCGAGGAAACTAAAAAAATCTTTAAAAAGGAGCCACTGAGTTCTCATTCTTGACACAACTGATAAAATGAGGCTTAGAGAGATGTGAGTGCGTAAACGTGTTCTTAGAGAGAGAAGTTCGAGAAGGAGGATCGAATGAGAAGGAGCAAAGGAGTTTTTGGCCAGAAAACACTAGTAAGTTCACAGTTATCGGGTATTTTAGATTTAATCAGATAAGGACGTAATTCGTGGCAATGCTTTATGATTAATCTTTTCTGTTGATCTATAATTTTTGGTATTAGTTAATTATTGTGGCGTTTTAAGGAAATTCTGTTCTTCATTTTTTGAGGTGATTTTTCAAGGGTGTAAAAATGTTCTTCGTATTTAGGATTTGGCACGATGGATTGATTTTAGTGGCATGTTTAGGCTGAGACATTTATAAGAAATGATGTGATTTGATCATAAGTATATATGGCATGAAAGGTTGGATATGTTTAAGGAAAGAAATTAAGACAAGATTAATTAAAGAAAGTACTAGTTATGTGTATTTTGGCTTTGACCGTATGTTGATTTCAGGCCGTGAGAGAGAGATTATCAGATCGTTTGTTGATTTCGGGCAGTGATGGACCTTTTGGGTCGAGAGGATCCTGGGCCATATGTTGGTCGCAGACCATGAGGACTTTCGGGGTCAAGTGGCTTTGGGCTGTGAAAGACCTTCGGGCCGTATCTTGGCTTCAGGTCATAGAAGATATTTGTGTCGTTTGTTTGCTTCGGACCGTAGAGAATCTTAGGGTCGTATGTTGGCTTCAGAGCATGAGATGTGTAGAAAATGGTAAGATCAATGAAGTTTGTAGAAATTACTAAATAATTTGAAAATGGCTAAGTAAAATGATAGTGAGTAAGTATGGGAAGGAAAATTGATGATTAGGTTGCTAATATCGGTTTTCTGGCTTAATAGAATTGATTGACTTATTATGTTGCATGTGGGCTGTGTTAAGCATTTTCACTGGGCAATTTATACTCATGCTTCCTTTTGTGACGCAGGTGAGAAATAGTGTGTGGATCAGAGCAGGAGATTATAGGGACCATCGGAGATCGGGTGTAATGAACTTTGGGGAAATTTTTTTTGATATTCTTTGATTTTATTGGTTCAATCTTTACTTATTATTTTTATGGGATTTTAAAATATCTCGGGTGGAGGTATTTCAAATTGGTATCAGAGTAGGGTAGGCCAAGCTGGTTCTGTCCTGGATGGCCGCTTTTCGAAAATGGGATTTGTGGGGAAAGGTGCTGATGGTCTAAGATCTTGCACGAGGAAGGTTGTGAGAGTCGAAACTCATACAATAAAAACTTATAATAAATGGAGGTTCGAAAATCCTATTTTTAAAAAACTCGAGGATCAAAATTGCAAATATTTGTTTTTTAATCTTTTTTCTAGAAGTACAAAGAAATTCTGTAAAATTCTTATAATACAAGTTCATGTACTCAGAATGAGATACCAAAACTTATTATATGCTATCCTAAAAAAAATGGAGGTTAGAGATAGGCCTTGTTAGTGAAGAAGGATCAAAGTTGATTACTATAAGACCAATTGAAAAACATATGTTGTCTGTTCAGTGACGTTGCATAATAGACAAGAAGCAGGGACCGACAATCCCCAACTGAGCAGCATATTCTGCATGTAAAGCCTGTCACGAGCAACCATCCAAACAATGAAGGCATGCTTTGTTATCCTGTGCTTAAACCAAACCGAAGGAGACCATTGCAGGTGGACTAAGAGCAACCCAAGTGTCATTTACAGAGAATGAGCTTTTGGGGACCTTGTTAGTGATCTTCAAAAGAAATTTATTATCCACTTCAGAAACAGATATCGGCTGAGAAGGAGGTAAGCAAGACAAAAGGATGCTAATAACTGGATGCCGGCTCCTCACTCTTGCTAACCACCATCCCCCTCCACGAAGAGCGTCAGCCACCACAACATTTTCTGGGAGACCGGAGACACGAGGATGCACATGACCCGTAATCTCAGTTAAAGGACCTAACGACGTCCAATTCTCGTACCACAAGCTAGCTGTGATCCAGTACCTACATCACAGATTAAAAACTGTTTTGCTAGGGAACGAAGCTTTTATATGTTTCCATATCCAGCCTCCTACTGTCCGAGTGTTCAATTCCCAGAAGTTAAGAGATTCAATGAGATTCACTCTTACCCAGGAAACCTAGAGAGAGCCAAAAGAGGTAAAATATAGCCAAATCAGTATAAGGCCTAGAACCTTGTTCTACTCTGTGATGTCTTACTACCTCCTTTGAAAGAAAGATAAAACATAACCAAATTTATACTCGAAGAACCACCCACATACCGGACAATGGATCAACACTAAACCAGAAGAATCAAGTCAAGATGATAACCCCTATAACTAACGAAACGGAGAAACATCCAAAAACGGAAAACCCTTATTATTATCCTCACACACATCAATCCTATGAGATGGCAATCCAAGAGACCTGGTCAACTTCTTTGTGTCGTGGTATGATTTAGGTACATTGTTAGGCGACGAAAGAACAACTCTAAAGGTCTGAGCAATATCATCCAAGCAGTCTTCCTGGAGATTGAAATTCGTCTTCCAATTCATCACCTTAGAAGCTATATACAGCTGAGAAACTCCATCCACACATCATATCGTAGATGAAATTTGTATAGAGGTTGATTTGCTGCTTTTAGCGCCTCGAAAACAGTATCTTGGTTTTCTTCTTCAATGGGTTATTGGAAAATTTTGGAATAAGTGACACCATTAGGTAACATGTTGACATCTTTACTCGGATCACAAGCTTCATCTGATGGACCTTGAATATTAGAATAATCATTCCATGTTTTTTCTCCCGCCATGTAATGACTTGTCGAAGCTTTGTCGTTGTATTGAAATTTTTCTCTGTGATGTGTCCACAAAAAAGAAATATTTCTATAAATCCTTTCAGCATCAGGTGGCTCGTCATAGTATCAAACATTGCGGGATCGTTGATTTTTCACTTCTTACACAGACATAGGTTCCGTGTTCAAGGTAAGAAGTTTGATTACAAGCAAAAGAAATAAAAGTGTCTAATCCCTCAATAAAATTTTCACTTACATTACGATCAGAACGTTACAAACGTTTATACATCCACTTTCTAAATTGAGATTAAAAAAAATCAGACATCTTTTTTTTTCTATGTTTTTTATTACTTCTCTATGAACATAATAATGAGTTTGTTTTTTTTTTTTTGAAAGAAGATTCTAATAATGAGTTTGTTGCATATTTATAATCGTTGCCAGGTACGGATAGCCATTTACACATTCGTGACTATGACAAATATATTCTCTGCCGTTGGAAAATATATGTTGGAAAATATATGTTGCAACTAAATTTGTATTTTTCACGTGACTAAATTTTCAATTGCCCCGAATACCTACGAAAAAATCTGTAGCTTATAATTCTATATCCACGAATAGCCATGAATATTTTGTGGCAGCGTTCTGTTATAACTAAATATTATCCATAGCCAAGTTTTGTGTGAACAAAGCATATTTACGCTGTGACAGATAATTTATAGTGGCCATGGATGGCCACGAATTATTCTGTGGCAATATGTAACCACGACAGATCTTGTAGTTATTCGTGGCGATATGTTGAATTCGAATATATTTATAAATAACCACAAAAATCTTCGTGGCCATTTCTACTATTAGCTTTCACAGTTAATTTTACAATGATAAATATCGTGAATAACCGTGGTTAGACTTTGTTATAACATATTTGTAGTTAGTTGTGGCCAGTACTTCTTTGAATAGCCACGAAAATTGTCCTAACTATATATTTCCATGATGATTTGGTGGATAATGGTGGTTTTCATTATTTACAATATGTTTTGTGGCTATTATAGCTGGNCCCCCCCCCCCCCCCCCCCCCCCCCAAATCTTATTAATCGAGTTACCTTATTCAAGAAGATCAAGTTGTACCAGTTCTATACCGCCAAATTTTTTTTAACTGTTGCTATTTATTTTCGAATAACAATGATTAATATTTTGTGGCTATATTACCACGAAGCCAAGTGTGAGTAAAGAAAATTAGTATTTTTATTTTGTGTTATTTTTTGGGTTTCTATAACTAAAAATATATAGGTATAATCAGGAGTGGATACAGCACAATATTTAGTAAAGGGCATTAGTATAATAAAAACTTAACATAAAGGGTATATAAATAAACTTAATACAAATTATTAAAGTAAACAAAATTAGGATGGAACACCGTTTATATCTTCTCTTTATTTGGATCTGCTCCTGGCTATGATTAATCTGTGATAATACATTGCTACTTCGTAGTTAATCCTTGGCTATGTGGATGATTGGTTGGACTGTAACTGTAAATTATTTGGTCTTTAGAAATATTTTCTGTAATTGTATTTTTTGTAGGTATAAATAATAAATAAAAAATAATAAATAAGGAAAGATATTCTTAAAGCTATTTATTTTTTCTACAGCTTTAAAAACAAAACTTAAGAAATGAGGTTTTTACAGCCTTAAAATTGCTTTAGAAACTGGCTATATCTTTATAAATCAATATAAAAGATAATTGGTAAATTTTGAAAATGTAGATAAAAATTAAAGTTAAAGCCCGTTCCTATAGCCCAACTAATCATTCTCTATATGTGCTTAGAGTATCCTTAGTTACAAACGCATTAACCCAATAATTACGTTAACATATATTAGAGCCCAATACGAAACATGTTTGTTTATTATTATGTTATAAAAACTTCGGCCTGCGGGGATAAGAGTTCACGAAGCCCGTTTTGCAACCAATATGCGCAAAAACCCCGTGCATTAACCCAATAATTACGTTAACATATATTAGAGCCCAATACGAAACATGTTTGTTTATTATTATGTTATAAAAACTTCGGCCTGCGGGGATAAGAGTTCACGAAGCCCGTTTTGCAACCAATATGCGCAAAAACCCCGTGCATTAACCCAATAATTACGTTAACATATATTAGAGCCCAATACGAAACATGTTTGTTTATTATTATGTTATAAAAACTTCGGCCTGCGGTCATAAGAGTTCACGAAGCCCGTTTTGCCAACCAATATGCGCAAAAACCCCGTTTTAATAGTCTATTTATGTTTGAGTTTTCTTCGACTTGTCCACGTGAGAACTGAGAAACATTGAATTATTGTATCTCTTATCGTAAATTCTGTATGGTCCCATTACCAGATAAATAAAGTTCTTTATTTCTAAATCGGTTCCCTCCAAAACGCCATACCCCACGGGCACCAATTCATAATGCGAGGCAAATAATCATTTGAGAATATGATTACCAGAAAAGATAGACTTAATATTTCGTATTTTGAATGTTAAAATTATATGTGGTGGAAAGGTGTCTATTTAAAATTTAGTATATAAATTTATTTTTCACATGACTATTCGTGTTATTTCAGAAAGATTGCGGACTATAAGATCTTTTTTTTTTCCTTATGCTAAAGTTACGTGAAATGCAATCTGTATGATTAATTCGTTGCAAAAAAAATATGTTTGGCTACGTTAAATGTAAAAAATAGTTTCGGGTATCAATTGTGGTTTCGGTGCAAAATCTACCCTAGTGAAAAAAGGAAAAGAGGAAATCATTGTCACGTACAATGATTAAGGTGGAAAAAATACAAAGCTATATATAAATATGTATATAGGTACAGCTAGCTAGCATGCAATGTAGCGGGAAAGCGAGTGCATGGACTTCAGTGAGTGTGTCTCATATAATGCCATTTTAACTTTTAACCTAAAAAGCAAATTCTCTCTTTCTCTCTGTGTGTTTCAACTTTCAACCAATATACCAAATAAAAAAAGAAAATTAAAACAATTGCGAGAGTCAATAAAGCATCAGACAAACAACTAACCACATACACACCACAGTTTACATGTACATTGATGTCTATGTACACATTCCAAAATTATCATCGGAAATATTTGCACTTTTAAGCAAGATTACTGTTACGTTATTATCATCTGATTAATGTACAAAATTTATCAACACAAAAGTCCTAAACTTAGTAACATATAATTTTGCATACATGTGATTGAGTTCACCACCCTGTTGTTATAGGAATTTTAATATTTTACAATAAGAAGATACTATCTGGTCTTAAGTCGTTAACTCGTTATAATAGTACAGAAAAGTTAGACTTCAAAGTTTGTTCCATAGAAATACTAGGTCTATCAATTTTATTTATTGGAAATGCTAAGAACAAAGACGAGACTAAAGAGATGAGCTAAACTATGAATTCATAAATTAAGAATACATTGCAAAAGAAATCTACACAGGATACATCAGACTTGCAGATAACAAGGGAATTCTTAAATAGATTCTGTATGTTTAGAAACTTATTTAATGATTTTAATAGATATGTTTTTATATATTTTTTGAATTTTTAGATACCAACTACTTCGTCTGAACCTAAACCAGATCTACATAAGAATTCCACATTTTCTGCCTCAACTTCTTCACCTACCTTCAGGGTGCAAAGGGAACAGCTCAAGGGTTACATTGTCAATGATTTTATTAAAAGTGGTTGCCATTGTAGCATCTGTACTACTATTTATGTTTCTTCTGCTCTCTATCTCCAAGTTCTCGAATCCCCAACTCCTACATGTCCTCTTGTACTCATTCTCTTCCAGAAACTCCTCCTTCTCCACTATTGAATCTCTCTACATTAAACAAAACCCATTAGCTGTAGTTAATTAAACCCATAAGAAATCTAAATAATCTAATCCTTAACTAAGACATACCCTGACGTCAACTGACGATGATGTTCTCATCTTCGTTGTTACACTTGTGTTAGAGACACTAGTGGTCTTGAAGCTGCTTTGGCAACTTAAGCTGATGAGGTTGTTCCTCTTCTGCTTCTGTCTCTCGCGGGCTTTGTGATTCTGAAACCAGTAGAACACATTCTTTCCTTCGATTTTTCCGTATTTACCGAGTTGAGAAGTGATGTGCTCGATCTGTTGCGCATTAGGAGTGCGCATTCCACCTTTGTATAACATCTCAAGTATCCCTATCTGTTCTTGAGTCGGGTTCCACCTTGTCCCTCCCGGGTGCGTCTCCACCTAACATATAATATTTATTAGCTGAAAGAAAAGATATGATATAATAATATAATATAGACGGCATGATCCAATTCAGTGATTACAAATTCTCAATGGTTTAGATATATGGCTATTTTCCAGAACTCTTGTAGTGGGAAAAGTGGTTCACCTTCACTATTTCAACTTGAAAACCACGATTTGACTTTTTTTTTTCTTCTTTTAAGTTTCAACATAAACAGTTAATACACTGGTAACACAACAAACTGGACTTTTTTTTGCTTGAATATAATTTTACATTCTTTAAAAAAAAAATTTTGGCATATAAAATAAGGGAACTGACTTGAGGAAGGTCTCGTTTGTGTTCCAGAGAGTATTCAAATTTTCTTGGACCCGTTTGATCGGGTTTAATGAAGCTTTTGAGGTCGAAAGTAGCGGAAGTGATGCCGGAGGAAGAAGAAGGAGGGGAGGAAGGGCTGCCGGAGAGCTTAGGGGCGAGAGGACGGAGGCGTTTGCAGCTTAGGCTAAGGGATGATGGGGAGTCATGTTGTTCCCACGACGAAAACCCATTGGGAAACTCATGGACCTTCATTGTTATATATTTATTTAGCAAATGTTGTGTCGTCGCTCTCGTTACAATACTTGGCTGATGTATATATAGAAGAGATTTTTGAAATGTTAATTTGCAATGAATAATGATAATTGGTGATATCCAGTTGGGTAGGAAAAAGAATGGAAAATGAACAGATGATAGTTTTGTCTTTTACAAAGTGAGACGTCGGGAAACCAAAGACCAAATGATGGGTTATGGTTGACTTTTATCATTTAAAATCTCTTTGCCTTTATTGTAAAAATAAATATTCGGAAATAAAAGCAATAGGCAAAGGTAAAATTCAAACTAAGTAAAGATAGTGAAATCTCTGAAATAATCCTCTTTTTTTTTTTCTATATTTTTTGTTGTTGTTGTTGAGAAAGTGAAATTTATGGTGTGAATATTGATATGCGTACGTGTGATATGTGAGGTGTCTATATGCGTACGTGTGCTGTGTTCATGTCTGCATGAAGCACTACTTTGAACTATCCATAAATATTGTACCACCCAAAAATAAAGTAATATCATGTGTATTATTCTCTCATGCGTGAATTGAGAAAGGATAAAGAGCAATATAATTAAATCCAGATACCACATTTATATCCATTTTAAGTATTTTCGACTGAAATAGTTGTACTCGTATACTATAGATTCGAATGGTAATATATAGACAGTGCATCAGATCGTGCAGAACACACTAATCGGACAATTAAACAAGATAAATGAGATAATATATATGACACGAGAATAAAGCGAAATAAGCTGGTGCAAAAAAAGGGTTTATATAACAGTATAATTAAAACCAGACATTAACATGCCTATTTTGGTTAGACTTTTTTTTATCAAAGAATATCTATAGATCTGAATTGGAATTTGACCAATGTTATATAACCAAAAAAAAAAACTGCTACGAGGGAGTTGAAGTTTGATTGGATAAGTGATAATTCTATTAAAATTCATATTAAGGAAGACAGAGTTGATATTCTAAATAATATAAAGATCGTTCCAAGCTTCTTCAAACTTCATTTATGTGGTGTATTGTTCTCTCATATTTTTAGACTTTGTTGTATATTTATTATTTTATGTAATTGTTTTGTTACTTTACGTTTTATAGTGTTCAAAAAAAAAAAAAACTGTACGTGTTATATAAAGAAAATAGATGTTAAAAAAAGAAAAACTTATTTTGGTGTGTTACAACTTACAACCGCACCATGCGGATCAAAATTTTTGTTCATATCCACACACACATAACACCAATACTTTGATTATTTTTGTTTTCTCTAATTTTTTATTATTGATCGAACAACATGTTCACTTTTGTTAAATGGAGGACAAGAAGCGGTATTCAACAACCGTACCGTAAGTATTAGTGCACCATTCAAAAGGCTATGTCTTGATCTCCTATTATTTAGGCGGAATGTTGAGGCACTAACAATGATAGTACTAGCATGTTATAAATACGTACGTGATATTAACATTGAGATTGACATTGACCCACGAGCCAATAGGTCTTTTACGGAATTTTTTGAATTATTTTGGATCAAAGTTTATCAAATGCATGTGAGTATTAGAAAAATCCCAAACCAAAGCTTGACTAAATCTTTGGTCGGGAAAAAAAAAAGCTTGACAAAATCTTTCATTCTATAAGCTGTAGCCTGTAGGGACATAATTTCAGTCTCCTTTCTTTATTTCAAGAAATTATTTTAGAAATGAAACACAGAAAAAGTTAGCTTTAATGATAAGATGTCGAATGCTTTTCGGTGGCTCTCAAGTCTCAACAACTTTATTTATAGAAAAGAAGAATAAGAAGAAGAATGAAATAAGGGAAAAAGGTGTCTTCCAATCCCAATACTCAAAATTGCTCTCATTACTTTTGTTAAGATACGGATTTTGCCTAAGTTAGTGGTAGTTTATAATGAGCTAGGCCAGACTTTTATGCGAAAAAAAAGAAAAGGCTATGAATGATCAGTTATGTATATTTGTTATTAATACAAAAGCATGCATGGTTTGGTTTGGTTTGGTAATATCAAGGGTCGCACTCAGCTAGGTTAGATCAGTGTATTGTATTGTTATTCTCTTGTACATTGGGAACTGTAGAACTTCAATTTCCAAGTAAATGGTATTTTACTAATGAAATATGGCATGTATGCTACACAATTCCCTTTTGCCCTTTAACCATAAACGGTGCCCTAACAGAATGGAAAATTATTATAATAAACAAAAATATACACTATAAGATATGTGCTATACATACGTGCCAAAATATATATATACACCAAAGTGTTTAGTCTGCTCGTACACCAAATTGTATGCTATCACAATAAATATGTGTTACCATCAGTGGCAGAATCAGAAATTTATTTTACTATCGAGAAAATATATTAAAATACTAATTCTATTAAAATATAATATTAAAACCAGTATATTATATAAATTTATTTTTCAATTTTTCTGAAAATTTTTTCCAGATATAAAAAGTTTGATATATATTAAAATACAACAACTGAAAAAAAAATTATTATTGTTATTTTTTTAAGCACAAAAATATTATATTTTAAAAAATATTATTCCTTCTGTTGCATTTTAAATGATTTATTTAGAATAAAAATTTTGTTTTACTTGATTTGATTTTTTCCAGTTTTGAATACAAAATTTATTATTTTTTTCAGTTTTCAATACAAAAAAATATATTGTCTATTTTTTAATTAAAACGTGTCGGAAAAGATGATAAATGATATATTGACTGAAAAAAATAGAAAATTAAATGATTTATTAATCTGTGTGCATAAACCTTAAAAATCATTTACAATGAAACAGAGGAGTATAAAATAATAAATTTCGATTTAAATGTAAAACAAAAATTAAAATGATTAAAGTAAATAATGATAATTAAGTTTTCCTTCGCACACAAATATCAAGAAAACAAATCTGAGTTTACTCTGTGACGCCAGCAGCGTTAGAGCTCGCCGGCGTCACCCTCTTCTCCTTCTTATATTACTTCTCTCACTTCTACTTTCTTCTTCTTCTTGTTGTCTTTGATCTTCTCCCCTTCAATCCAAAGCTACAATGAATTGACTGTTCCACTTTTTTCTCTGGCGTGACCTCTACTCTCCCAAAGATACCCATGTTGCCTTCAGTCAAGCCTTCTGTCGCTATCACCGTCTCCTATAACTGTCGTGGTTTATTCTGTTTCAATAAGCGTTTTACCATTTTTGTTATTGTCGGTTTTCCATTTTCTCCTACCGTTCTGAGATTTGCATACATATGAGTTATACCATCTCCAGTGATACCAGCTCTTCTTCCATCAACGAGACATTTAGATTCATCGTACCTATTCAGATCTTCAACCTCCATGTCCAAACCTTCTACCACCGCCACCATCTCCCATATCTGTTGTGCTCTATTATGTTTCAGTAAGTGTTCTACCGATTTTAATATCGTTGGTTCTCCTTTTTTCCTACTATTGTGAGGGTCATGTGCAGAAAGCTTATTCTATTTCTGGTAATACCGGCTGAATCTCCATCAACGAAACGTTTAGATCTCCAATATTTCTCCAGATCTGCAACCTCCATCAGACCTGTCTCTGTACCCGTACCCACATCCTTTCACACACTGCCTTACATCAATTCCAACTGCCCCAACACAGTCGCAACGATCTTCACGTGTCCGGCTACGGTGTCTCGTACTTTGGCCTCCGATATGTGCAGCCCTCCTCTGATCTTCAACTCACCCGCTACCCGACAAAGTGTAAATGGACGTAGACATCATTGTTATCTTTGGGCTTTGGCCCATTCCTTGATCCATTATGTTTATTTTGTCCCACAATAACTTGTCCACAGAAGACTGCTATTGAGATTACAATTTTGGAGAATTCAGCCACAGTCAAAATCTAGAATAAATATAATCCGCCGCATTGTATTGTCTGCTTTTCTCTGCTTTCTTCCTAGAATTGCTCCGCATATACCTTTTGGGCAACACCTAACCTATTTCCCTGCCCACTTTGGTCCAATCCAGATTTTACAGTTTTAGACTAAGTTACATAAGAGTTTACTCTGGAATGCCATATTTTTCTCTTGCAGGTTAATCCATCTCCCAAGTGCTGCCATTGCCTTGGGATCACCTTCCTCGTGCTTTTTTCAATGGCTTGTGTACTGTTGCATCTGTTGCATGCAAGCAGTCTCTAGATTAGAAGAGTTCAATACAGATAATCTGATCCCTGTATTTTACAAAGGCTTATCACTTTTTAGTGTAGCCAATTTCACTTGTTCACTATTTGTGTTATTAATCTACCACCACATCATTTTACTACTTAAACTCCATATTGCTGAAATAGGATGACTTCTCCATAACACTTTTTGCTTATATATAATGATTGTCTTTATTTTTTTCTTTATATTGTTAGCTTGCTTTGTTTTGATGTCTTTATTTTCACTTTTAAACTTTTCCTCCTTTAAAAGAGAGTAACTATTTATAAAATTATGTTTGTGAATGACAAAAAAATTCTTTTTGTGATACAATCTTTCATTAAAAGGTGAAAATAGGGTTAATACAGATACACAACCGATGCTACAAAAGGCAAACAAGAAACAGAAACATAAGCATAAAAAGATAGAAATAATCATCATACATAAGCAGCAAAATTGCAGAGAAGTTCTCGTATCTCGATAAAGTGTAGCCCAAGTAATTGAATGATGCCATGGGAGGTTAAGAAAACAGATAGTGAACTGCTACCCGCGATTGATACTGCAACTAGTGCATAGCTAACAATCTTGAAATCGGCTGCACTGAAAAGTGATAAGTGTTTATAAGATACAGAGAACAAATCATCTGTATTGAATTCTTCCAGTCTAAAGACTGACTGCATGACCCAAAGGCTGCGGTACAAGGAAGATAAGGATAGTCCCAAAAGAATGATGGTAGTTTGGAAATAAAGTAACCTGCAAGAGATAAAACTGCAAAACCATAGCAACCAATTCATATATACTAATATCACAAAAGAAGAGATTGGCTGGACGGACAGCATCTAAGAACTGTACGATAATTCCAAAATGGTGGCATACACATCCAACAGTAAGATCGTTGGAGAGTATGAACACGAGACAATAATTACTGGTACAAATCCAAGAGTATAATGTGGATGATTAAAGCTGTTCAGAGTTTTGAAATTAGCTGCTTTTTTTAGAGGATGGAACCTTACTAGTGGACTTTGGTATGATGGAACGGACAACTTATTAAAATCTAATGGACTAGAGAATGGACCAAAATCCAAATTTACCATTATCGCCAAAGGCCAGTTAGTCGGGGAGTAGATGGGTTGATGGTCGGAGCGTGAGGAGGGTTGCTCGATGGCTTGAACATCGTCGGTCAGGGTACAAGCCAACATAGCTGGATGAAAGGAGAGGTTGGTCCCGGCTGTGTTGGGGCTAAAGTTGTCGAAGTAAGGCGACGTAGGAAGGTTATATAACGGGTTTGGTTGAAGATTTGGTGGAGGCTGCAGATCTGAAAAGTATCTGTAGATCTGAGTGTTTTGTCGGTGGAAATTGTGCCAGTGTACCTAGAGACAGGGGAATCTACTTGAAGGATGAAAGGGCGCCGGCAATAGGAGCGGCGAGCCACCTGTGGAGTTCTAGAAAAGCACAGCGACGACCGGAGGTGGTGGGTGGAGAGGAATTTCGGGTTCTGTTTGGTAAAGAAACAGATCTGGTAGGAAAGCGATATGAGGAGGTGATATGCAGCTCTTCTCGGAGCAAGTGAGACAGGACCGGAGGACGGGGGTGGTGACAATCAAATCGCTTCCAACGCAAGCGGGTTGAGGGAGACGACAACCGCATCTTTGGATCAAAAAGAAAGGAAGAAAATGGATCTCTCAAAGAAAACATATACTCAGAAGACATAGATGGAAAAGAGAAAAAGACGAGCAGACAATATAGGTTGCGACACCGGCGAAATCCTGCGCCGTCGGCGTTAGAAGAGGTTTCGCTAGAGTTATCTCGATATTTGTGCTTAAGATTATTTTTTCTTTTTTTCAAAGTTTTCGAATAATAAAAAATATAAAAATAAAATTTAATAATAAAAAGTCACGAATATAATCTTTATTTTCTCAAAATAAAAAATAGATATAAATAATTATGAATAGTAGTGAATATCTAATATACAATCCATAACTGTATTTCATAAACATAAAAATAAAAATAAAAATCAGATTTACACATAAATAACTGATAATAAATAAGGAAGTTTCTTTTTAATAGAGTTTTAATATAGAAAGTAAAATTACTGAGCACATAGAAATAGGAAATGTAGACAAAAGAAGAAAAAAACTGGGGGAAAATTTAAAATTATCATGGGGAAATTAGTTAAAACTACTTATAGTTAGCAAATAATTTTAAATTTCTATTGGAGGTAAGTGACCTTATTACCACTAACGTGGCTCCGCCACTGGTTCCGATAAACAACAAAAGAGACAATTCAGACAAGAGCAATCCCTTTAACCAAAGAAAGTCATTAACCACATCTGCCATTAAATGGTTTCGGTTTCAGGCAAGGAACATGAAACATAGATTGTTTGTTTTAGTGCGAGTCACCAAAAACCTATGGATTGCTCCTTTTGTTTGATTTTTCCCGAGAGAATTTTATATTTGTTGTAGAATTTGGTCTATAGAAATATTTTTTTGTAACTATATTTTATATATCTGTAAATACTAAATGAAAAAAATTAATAAATAATAAAAGAAATTCACACAACCATATATTTTTTTTTTACAGCCTTAAAAAAAGTTTTAATAAATAATGTTCTTACAACTATTTTTTTGTTTGAATTATAACATTTACAATTAAGATAAAATATGATTGGTAATTCAAAAATTGTAGTTAAAAATTAAAACTGTATCATTCTATATTTTAATTATTGTATTTGATGCCACAAATGCATTTGTATTCCACACATTTTTGGTGTTTAGATAAAGTCCCAACGATCGACATACCATTATTTTAAAGTGCTTCTATTTCATTCTTAAATACTTCATGAAAAAGTGTTGATGACTAGTGTAGAAGCGAGAGGAGGTCAAGAAGCCATAAGAAGAAATAATGTTGTAGATAGTATTATATAATATGGTGTTGAGAAAAAAATGTTGAAGAAGGCAAGTCGATGAGTTTCCTCGCTAACCACATTTTGTATTAATATAGAAAAAGAGGAAAAGGATTTGATAAATGAATGTTCGTACCGTCCGAAATCCCTCACGGGGTGTAGAGTTTTTGTCGGAAATAACAATGTTTTACAATAGTTCAGATTTTTGGAAATTAATTACAAACTGCTTATATATAAAAGCTAGTACAATGACAAAAGACAATCATTTTAATTGGGAAAAGTGAAAGAACAGGTGTCATTCCATCTAGAGATGGTGCGTGGGGGTAATCATATCACATTTGACAATACACCCTCCATATACATTTATTCTTTCTCTTTATGTTCAGGACTAACGTAATTAAGAAAAGCATAAACTAGCTAAATAACTAAAGTTGAAGAGTGTGTTAGTTTCATTTAGCCAGCCGAGTGTCTACACGGTCTATGGCGAGACAGTAGCCAAATGGTGAAAGAGCAGTGGTGACTGCAAATCTGCAATGGTGGAAAATTCGGCTAATTCGTTCCTCAACTACTTATAGAAGTATTAATAAAGCACCATACTATTTTGCAGTGTTAATTAAGACTATAAATATATATAAATATATATATATTATTAAAACAAGAAACATTATAGAAAAAACCTATATCCATGTGTTATATTACATGTTGTGCCAAAAGCTTATATCTATGTATTAATTATATGTTGTATTATTGAATGTTAATGATTTCATTAGAAATTTATTAAGAATAATTATAAAAATTAACATTATCTCTACTAGATATATTTCCAAACACTACAAATATACAATAAATAAACATGTATACAAATAATATAAAAATAAAAAATCCCACTTTTAAATTTTAATTTTTAATATATAAAAAACTATTAGACAAAAAAAATTTCTTTCTGTTTCACTTTAATTTTTTTAAAAGAATATTTTTGTTCCAAATTAAGTGATTTTTCCAGAATTCTATGCAAAAATATCAACCTTTTAACTATTTTATCTTTATGTTATTAAATTAATTTTGATCAAAAATACATCAAATAATAATATAAAAGGGTATAAGAAGTGTTTTCTTAATTTTATCAAAACATAAATAATCAATTGATATAAAATAGAGGTAGTACATAACTAAATATATTTGGTTACACATGTCAAATTAAATTAATTTAACCTATAATATTTTATTTTATATAATATAAATTAAAATGGTATAATATATCTATACTATTAAAATATGAAATATTTAAAGAAAAACCTTCATCTATGTGTTATATTAATATTAAATGTAATGTCATTTAATATTAATGATTTACTAGAAATTCATTAAAGATAATTATGAAAATTAAAATTATCTCTACTAAACATGTTTTTAAATCCTACAATAAATAATTATGTTTCCAAACAATCTAAATATGCTGGTCCTACTTTCTTTTTAATTTTTTTTTTACATTTAATTTAAATACAATTATTTGACACATAAAGAAATAATAAAATATTAAGATAATTTTATAAATATGAATATTCAAAATATTTCTAGTTTTATTTTGCATGTTACTTAGTGAATTAATAGAAATTATATTATACATCTCAAATTATAACTTTCACAAATAAAAATTTCATAAAAAACAGAAAAATAAAAATAATAATCAACTAAAAATATCATTCATTCTCACAACATATTAAACCATGTATTACATTTATAGAAAAAGCTGTTAATTTATGTTAAAGTCTCAAAACTTAGTAATTTTCAAAATATATATATATATTTTCCGTCCTAAGGATGAGTAACAATCTAGTATATATTATTAAAAATAATCTTTTTAAAAAAATAATATTATTCTCATATCAGATTTAAAATGAATTCTATTATCCTACATGATTATTAAGCGTAATTATAGAATATAATATTATATATACTAAACATATTTTCCAAAAAATAATTATTTAACATATATCCAAATAATCTAAAAATGATAGTTCCACTATCCTAATGAATTAAAAATGAGGATAATAAAATATATTAGATATTAAATCAACTGATAAGCATAATTTAATAACTTAATACATCAATAATTTTAATAAATGATAAAATCAAATTTTGATAAATATACATATAAAGTAATATAAATATATATCTATAATTAAAATATTAAATTAATCCATATATATGTGGTTATATATGTATATGTTATTCATATAGCATAACAGAGCTTTTTTTTTTAAAAAAATTACTGGTTTTTTGGATTTACTCGGGAACTTCAGACAAAAATGATACGTTGAGGGGATAACTCGTATAGAATTTATCCAAAGATTTCTATGATGACGTTGTAGATAGTTAGATGGTCAGTCATCATAAAATTAATGACTTTGATCACTCCTCTTGTCTGGATAGGGAGTCGGATATTGCCCAAAATCATGATAGTTTCCCCGTAAATTTTGTTAGAGATTTCAGTATTGGTTTGATTTCGGAAAAATCGATGGTCATTCTTTGGAGAGTCTCTTGGAAAATGACACCAACTCAACTTTTTGTATCGATCAAGACTCTAATTGCAGTGGACGAAGAAGATGATGAAATTTTCCATTAGTTGTCCTATTTATTATTTTTTTTGTTTTTGTTTTTGCTGTATACAAATACAACACACAGGGCCATCGACCGTAAACGGATTTGGTGGTTTGAGTGACGGAAAGTTGTTTCAGCATTGTTTTTGGCCAAAAAACAAAAAGTATGTGTATGTATAGTATTATTTCGTTCAGTTTGTGTACTAATTTGTTTTTTCTATTTTGAAAGAAAAATAGTAGAGTGCCTACTTAACAAAAGTAGTCGTGGTACTATTTATTACTATAATCGTCTACGTAGTATACTGTAAAATTAGATGGCATTGTTTGGTTGCATCAAAACTTCATCTATGATTTGTTTTCGTTTTCAAAACATACATTTAAAACGTATTTTTTAAAAGGTTTCAGATTTGAAAATCTGATAAAAATATGATAGATCAAAAAAAAAATTATAATTTTATTTTATTTTTGAAATGTAATAAATAAATAGTTAAAAATAGTTTGAGCTAGATTTTGGATGTTAAATATTTTTGTGTATAGTTAACTAGGTTCTGATTCTAGAAAAATAATAGATGAACCTAGGATGTAAATTTTGTCCCGTAGAAAATGAAAAATAGAAAGAGCTTGTCCACATAGAAAGCATGAAGCTTTTCGCAAATGAAAAAAAAAATGAATTTCTTTCCTGAGAAATGTCTAATGCCCAAAACAGAAAATATCTATGAGAATTTGGTTATTACAAGCTGAGTGATAGTTGACTGTGCGATGTTATTTAAAGATCAAAGTCAAAAGTCACAAAAAGTTTTTATTTTGATTATTCTATTTTTATAATTTTTGATATTTTGTTCGTTGTGGAAAAATCTTCTCTTTGTATTCTTTAAAAACTTTTTTGTACTTTTCTATGTTATTTCAAGAATAAGATTTTTTTTCTACTTCTATTGCTATTGCTATTGCTATGATTTATCTTTTCATGTGTGAGTAGTTTTATTACTAAGAATATATATTTTCACGTCCAATGGGATTTTGCACTAAGCGAATGACATTCCGCACCAGATAAGACAAAATCCTTGTATTTCCTAAAGGCTCCTTTCATACATGGTACCATTCCAATTTGACGGGGACTGATTATATGAAAATACCTGTCTCTTACTCGATAGTTTTGACTGCAGTGGCGTAGTTGAAAATTGATTTAATCTTCAAGGAGTTGACCCATAGGATTGGACTTGTCTTTGATGAAGATTTTCTTTACTTTTCAAATACCTGGTCAGATGTATGGGCTTGAGCGTTTGGGTTCCATCACGGGAAGCTACAAACTTTTCCTGGTGTCATGAAACTTGCTTCAGTCGGATGATCTCTTTATCTCTAGAGGTTGTTGATGAAGTGACTTTGGATGTTATGCACTTTGTATCACATGGTTGGGAACCCATTTGAGTGCATTGAAAATTTCATTTACAAGAGACATTCAAAATCCCCTAGTAGGCTAGTATCAGCTTCCGGAAAAGGTTTGACCACTCCAAATTAAAAATGTAGTTTTATTTTTCTCTGATCTGACGTGACCTTCAGGGTGAGGAATGCCTTAAAGAGATGGAATCTGCATCTTTTGGGTTGGACAATTTGGTAAGTTTTTCACCGACAGTTCTGTTTTAGCTATTCTTTTTTAGGTGAAGTGTTTTCCTTCTCCCTTTCCTCTTTGCACCAATTTTTGAGTTGTATGATGGATGGATCGATCAGATGATTAAATGAGTCCTGGTTCTTGTGGAACAGCTAGTGATAGAGTAGGAACTCGTCCGTGAGGAAGATAAGAGACATGTCTTTTAGGATTCATCCAGAAAATTTTCTCCAAAAGAAGACGTATGGTTGTCCGCTTAAAGAAACCTATCTCCATGCTTAATATGACCACAGTAGGCCTTCGGGAGAGGGAAAAATAAGTTTTTGTCTCGAAGGTTATTTGATGTCAAAGTTAAACACGTCTAAGAGATTCAATTATTGAAGAT
Source organism: Sisymbrium altissimum (assembly GCA_900406495.1). Lineage (NCBI taxonomy): Eukaryota > Viridiplantae > Streptophyta > Magnoliopsida > Brassicales > Brassicaceae > Sisymbrium > Sisymbrium altissimum. The sequence continues at coordinate 4,305 of OVBI01001162.1, read as the reverse complement.
AAGTGGTGGTTCAGTTGGAACTTTACTGGAGATCCAAGTTCATATTTATCACATAGTAGTAGCTTTCAGTAAAAAGTTAATACTCTATGAAGTGGGATATGAAATTTTTTTTTAGGATCCTAATTGTGTGAATTTTTGTTATTAGTTTAAGGCGAGTAGGGTGACTATTTATTTCATGTTATGAGTAATGCTATTTTTAGTGTGAATACTTATTTCATTTTATTTATATTAAAATCTGTTTAAATTTTTTGAATAAAATCATTTTAAGGAAATCTTAAAATCTTATGTACTAAATTTTTTTTTCTATAAAAAATTAATTTATTTATTAATGAATATTTTATAAATGACTAATTTTATAAATTTCAGTATTATTAGTTTATAGATATTTTACTATATATATTCTTACTTAAAATTTTCAAAAAGTTATTTTCTGTGTATTTGAAATGTTTCGGTTCCGCATATGTTTCCAGCCAATTTAAATGCATTGCATTGGTTATGATGTTGTTTGAATAGATGTGATTGAGAAATTGGGATGGTCAAAGGGACGAAGGAGAATGATTGAATCAAAAGAGATAAGTGATGAAGTCGAGAGTAACCAACCTCTAAGTGGAGCAATCGGTGCTATAATAATATTTCACCAATCATTACCGATTCGTATATGTAATCCAACCAACTAAATTTGTAATCATATGCACGTGTTATTGGCCCACACGTGGCAATCCTTCTCCTTATTTGTATTGTTGGAAGGGTTTTGCTACTTGATTTTTTATTACTCTCTTGTTTAGAAATGTAAATTATTTTGGTTAAATGCACAACTATTAAAAAAAAGTTAATTAACTAAAAATTGTATATAGAGAACATATTTAGTGTTATATCTAAAAATTTCCTGAAATTAGATTCCGTGTCTTGTCAAGAAAATGGAAAAGACGATTTAAGAGCTGTTGACATTTGCATTCCTATAATTTCGATATCTATACAGCAGAGATGACGATATGCCTATTCATATATATATATATCATCTTATATAAGACACACACGGAAGATAATCTATTGTAATCTTCACTTTTTCTTATCCATCTGCAGTTTTTTTTCTCCTTTTTTTCTGCACTTTTTTTTGTCTGCAATTTTAGTTCTTCTTCTTCACCATTTATTTTTACCTATTCATGATCATTGCTATTTTTTGGTAATATTCATCATTCTTAGATTTAACTTTTCTTCAAACAAGTTCGTCACCAATTCTCACACACAAAGTTCTCAAATGCAATTGATAACAAAATCCAGCTAGAATCATAAAGAGAAGATGCAATCAAATCCTTTCTATATTCTCTGTTTTACATGTTCTTTTCTGGTATGCTGATTTTTTTTTTTTTTACAATTTTCGATTTTATTCAGATCTGGTCTTCTTAAATCATAGATTCATTCGCGATTTATATTGGCAAACACGAGTGTATAACAAGACTGTTACCCGGCTAAAAAATGTAATGCTCTCTTCTGGTATGCTGATTTGTTTATTTTCTTATTTTTTGCAATTTTCGATTTTATTCAGATCTGGTCTTCTCAAATCTTAGATCCATTTGCAATTTTTATTGGCCAACACGAGTGTATAACAAGATTGTTAATCGGCTAAAAAACGCAACACTTGAGATAAAATATTGATTATCCTAAATCCAACGCCAAAACCATAATATCTAGAAGTTAAACCCAAACTCTATACCCTAACACATAATCCTAAACTCTTTACCCTAAATACTATACCATAAACCCTAACCCTAAAGGTAAACCCTAAACCCTAAAAGTAAACTTTAAACCCTAACCATAAAATCTAAACCCTAAATGTAAACTCTAAACCCTAACCATGAAATCTAAACCCTAAAGGTAAACCCTAAACCCTAACCTTGAAGTTTAAACTCTAAAGGTAAGCCTTAACCAATTTGGAAAGTTTGAACGTAACCGGTTAATAATTTTATTATCTATAAATATTAATGGTGTATGTCTTTGAACGCTAAATAATATACTTTAAACCCTATATCCAAAGCTCATAAATCCTAAACTATAACCCAAAACCTTAACTTTGAAGTCTAAACCCTAAAGGTAAGTTTTAACCAATTTGGAAAGTTTGAGCGTAACCGGTTAATAATTTTATTATCTATAAATGGGTAAGCCCTAACTAATTAGGAAAGTTTGAAACTAACCGGTTAATAATTTTACTATCTATAAATATTAATGTTATATGTCTCTGAATACTAAATAATATACTTTAAACCCTAAATTCAAAGCCCATAAACCTTAAACTATAACCCTAAATCCTAAAGGTAAGTTTTAACCAATTTGAAAAGTTTGAGCGTAATCGGTTAATAATTTTATTATCTATAAATATTAATGATGTATGTCTTTTTTGGTTCAATCATTTTAAAATAATATGGTGATGTTATTGTACTGATAAGTAGGACATATGTTTGGAGATGTAGGATTGGAGTTACTATCGATTTGGTAATTTTATTTTCTAACATAAATGATTTTTTTATTATGTTTAACTAAAATCTTTGTTATTAGATTATTCTCCGGAAAATCAATTTGAGATGGAGAAAAATAGAAGATGTTGAGAAGAGAAGAAGAAGACAAAGATTTAATCAGAGATGAAAAATATAGAAGAGATGAAATATGCGGATACATAAAAGATGATGTTACAGTATCATATAGAGATAAAATCGGGTTTCCAAAAGTTCAACAATGGTCAAGTGTTTGATTTGATAGCGAGCTAAATATGCTATAATCTGTATATATAAATACATAAATAAAAATGTTTAATAAAATTGGTGACACACTATATAATAAAAGTAAAAATTGCTTTGAAATATGAAAACAACTTATATTTTGAAACAAAAAAAAAACTTTTAAAACAATTCATAATTTGAAATAGAAAGACTATATTTTGTACTAACTATTAATACTTTAAAATAGTTACCCAAAAAAAACATAATATCACGGTGTTCTTCATAAACAATCATGGTTCTAAGTCATGAAGGGGTGCTACAATCCACAACAGTATAGTAATGCTAAGCAGAACAGATAGATTTGGCTATTGCATCTGGCGATTGAGTTTGCTTGTCTTCGAAAAAAATTTCACTTGTGAAACCTTTGACTCTAACTCAATCGAAAAGAACTCAAGAATCGAAAGCTTTAAGCAAAGAAGAAGACGAGGATTTGTTGACCCGGTTTTCACCTCCCTTCTCAATCGGAGAAGGAGTTATAACTCACCGGAGCTGGGATTGAACCAGCAAACTCTTAAACCGCTCTCAACCGAGCTCAGAAGAAAACAAGATTACAACTCTGTATCTCTCTCTCTCTCGTCGAAGACAATGAACAGTAACAACCGTTGTAACGGCTAGAAGACTTTATACTCAGTCTTCTTACACGTGCCATTACCCGAGCTGATCAAACTGATCTAACGGCTAAGACTAAAACCTCTAATACACCTAGAGTCTTTTCTATACTTAGGCTAAAAAACACTTAAGCTAAACGAACTAATGACTACCTTAACAAATTCTACACCTTAGTCATTAGTTCAGCCTCCAAGCCTCCTCAATGCATCCATGTACCTGGACACTCCCCGTCTGCAACCGACGGTGATCAAACCTCTGTAACTCAAAGCATTTTCAGAGCTTCCTTAACCTTATAAACTGGCAAAACCTTTGTGAAATATCGGCTGGATTGTAGTTAGTACCAATCTTCAGGACTCTGACTTCACCTTTGCTTATCAAGTCTCTCCCAAAATGATATTTGACTGCTACGTGTTTGGTCCTCTCATGTAAGACAACATTCTTAGACACTGCTAGAGCACTCTGAGAATCGCAATGAACCTCAAAAGCATCTTGCGAGAATCTCAGCTCTTCCCCAAATCCTTTTAACCACACACCTTCTCGAATTGCTTCTGCCATCGAGATGTATTCAACTTCTGTTGTAGACAACGCAACAACCTTTTGAAGTTGTGATCTCCAGCTGACTGTATTACCACCGACCGTGAAAACAATACCATTCAGAGATTTTCTGTTATCTAAATCCCCTGCATAGTCTGAATCACAATAGCCTCTAATCTCGAAATCTTGTTGAGCTTTGTAACACAGCCTCACGTTAAGTGTTCCTTGAATGTACCTCAACACCCACTTAACAGCTTTCCAGTGCTCCTCCATAGGACAACTCATAAAACAACTTAGCAGACCCACTGGATACGCGAGATCAGGTCTAATACCTACTATTGCGTACATAAGACTACCAACTGCACTCTGATAAGGAACATTTTCCAGA
>OVBI01001161.1:0-34502 GCA_900406495.1 Sisymbrium altissimum | reverse complement strand
ATATATATATATATATATATATATATATATATATATATTGTTGAGCACTTGAGCCGGTTGTGATGGAGAGAGATAGTTTACGTTTATTGTATTAGTAAGAAGACAAGTCGAGTATATTGCAACTTTGCAAGTTTATTGTATTAACAAAAAGTTTAAGTCAATAGTGCAACTCAAATTAGAATTGTAAAAATTATATTCCAGTCAAACCATTATAAATGTTCGTAAATGGTCAAAAGAACAACACAAAAAAATGGAAATGAAGTAATACTTCAATTAATATACAAAAGTTTCATCCATATATATATATAAACAAAGAACAAACAACAATCTTGCTCTGAGTTGTATATCTGTTAAGATCAAAAGTTGTAACGGAAATGGCAGGAAAAATGTGTATGATGATGGTGGTGTTGGTATTGGAGATAATGACATGTGGTCTAAGAACATGTAATGGAATGGATACTATTGAAACGAAAAAAGACCAGTTGTCTTTCAAAAACTGCGTGATCAATTGCGGCAAAGATAATTACCAGTGTCAGACGCATTGTTACGACGGTTATGATAGCACACCACCGTCTCTCCCAGGGTACGTATTGCATATATGTAACATGTTAATCGTTCATTTTGAGTTATTACCTTATTATTATTATTGTTACATTTTATTGATATCTGTATGTCGTCTTTGGGATGATACACAGGAAGGAACCAATAATGCCAGGACAAGGAAAGAGGGCACTCTGCTACAGAGATTGTAGCATCAAATGTGGCACTGACGCAGCTTGCTTGATACCTTGTGTGAAGAAATGCCCCAAAACTACTACTCTCTTTTAATTCTCAAACAAATTAGTCATGACTTCTATTATATGATCCATGTTTAGTCAGTAAAATTATATGCGGCCATACCATCAACCAAAGAAAAAAACAGATTATTGGTATGAAAGAACCCAAGATATAATATCATTATATATTTCAGAAAATGGACCAATGATTAACAAGTGTAGATAGACAATTCCGTGAATACATAATCTTTCTCTCTTCTCAATTAATAACGCCGTTCAAAAATCGGTGACTAAGAACAGCTTCCGCCATTGGCCGTTTCCTGTGGTCAGCGTTCAACATTGCCTACCAAAACACCACACACACTAACAGAATTTAGTCTCATTTCTGAAGTATGAAATATTCTTATTTACCATTCTCTGGGCTACAGAAAGCATTGACCACTTAGAGGAACTAAATACCTGGAGTAATTCCCAACCAGCTCTATCACCAAAATCCAGAAACTTAACAGCTTCCTCGAGGCGTTCATCCGCTAGACAGTACCTGTAAAAAAACTTTAGTGAGGCTTTTCAAACACAGAGGCTATAACTAACACAAACACTTGGAGGGAGAATCGATTAATTCAATACAACGGCTTTCTAACTAGACAAACTGTTATTATAGTAGTTGGAATCTTTTTTTTTGTTATTCTGGAGATAGCAAGAAGCTTACTCTCTTACTGCCTCAATATCCAGCCGGAATGTGTTTTCCAGAAGTCTCTGCAGTTCATCAGAGTACGGTACGGTTAACCATAAACCATTCGGACAAGATATATCAGACACAAAAAGATGAGAGCTGACATATAAAGAGATTTTGTGTAAAGATGAGTAAAACAAAGCATCCAATCATATGGTCATCTTGCCTGAAGAGAAAGAGAATCCATTACTCCAACTTCACAGAATGGAACAAAGGCTAAGTATGCTAAAAGAAGACCGGCTTCATATCTGCGAACCACAAGAATGTGTTATATCTTTATCAAATAACATTCGCAACTTAGAAATGAAAGACTTGAAAAGAAAAACGATACATATCATCTGCAATCCCAAAAGCTCTCTTCTCAAAAACTGTGAAGGCGCCAGAAGCAGTCGCCCTTCGCCAAAGTTGCTCTGATAGTGCACCAGAAGTCGCTCCGTCTTCCAAGCATGATGGCCTGTAAGGTAACCTCGGTCTATTAACAAAGAGTTCACAAAAAGCGGTTCCAGTTTTCGTAGTCAGTTATAAACAGCAAGACCAAAATGGCAGAAGAATATCAGAAAGCTACAATTGCTGAGGATAAACAACCAATCAGGGAGAGAAAAAGGAGAAAGCGACGGAACCTTATGTCAACAGAAAAGGCTAAATCTCGCAGTCTCGGTATTAGATAGATGGCTTCTCTTTCCGCTGGTGTACTAAAGATAATTTTACCATAAAAATAATCAACTTAGCAGAGGAATGATACACTTATATTGAGAGAGATATGTGCTGGCATATTCAGGTACTCGTAGGGAGGCTTACTTGAGAACAATTGAGGATGGCCCGAGGCTTTGGTGTAACCTATCATTGTCATGCATAAAGGCTAGACCTTTCATTGCACCTTGTAGGATCTTAATAACATAGTTTCTCCTTCGTTTCATCGTCTGCTCTTTTTCATAAGGATTCCATATTCCTTGGGAGCGAGCTCTTGATGTTTTTTCACTCGCAATTCGTGCGTAGTCAGCTGCACTATCTTTCCCACCATCACGAAAAGCCAGCCACTATATGCATGAATCAATTCAACCTATGCTCCATAAGTTAAGCCAAAATATCCACATACTAGTGCAGCTTAGACTCAACAAACAAAGCTCAACACTTAAGGTGCTTCAAATCGTAAGCCTAACCTGTTCCCCAAATTGTGTCTCAAAGCCACCAACTAGTATAAGCAGGTTGGCAGGCAGATTTTTATTGCTCTGCGTAGACAAGCAGGGTAACAAGATGATTACAGTATTATCCACCGATGAGATGAAATTGCTAAATAATCCTTCTAAAAGTTTTGTGCATAGCTATTAATCTAACCTGGAGAAAAGAATGTGCATTCAACTCGTTTGCTGCCATCATGTCAGCCTCGATTCCACCAGCACGCTGTCCGGGATAGACCTATACAGAGACGAGAATGTGAGAAAAAGTACAAACGGTAAGCAACTAAAGATCAGAAATGAAGTTTCTAGTGTATAGACTTATAATACTGTAAGGTAGTCTCGCACATCAGAACAAAATATGCGCTGATGATGTAGACAGATTCATGAAAATGGAAAATGCTTTCAGAAAAAAAAAGCCAGAAAATTTGCCGAGAAAAAAAGAAGGAAGAAGAACGAAGCAAGCAAAATCACCTTAAAGGTGATAGGTGTTCCTCGAAATGGACCCTGAGATATTCTTCCTTCGTATAGTCTGCAGACAAACTGCCGTGGCTAATACATTTTTTAACTTTGACCAAATATATCACCGCCTAATAGACTTTATTAACATAACGCCAAATGTGCACCTGATCTTAACGGCGCCTTCTCCAATGTCTTGAGCTTTTAATCTCCCAATATCATCGGATGTATATTCAGAGTCAGGTCCTGACTGCAACCCTGAATAACTAGCGGTGTAAAAGAAATAGGTAAACGAAGTGGAACAAGATATCAGATAAAAAAAAGAGTGAAACTAGAATCTAGATGCATAATAATGATAAGGTGCGTCAACGTAACTCACTTGACACCAATGTAAGCATACACAGAGAAGAGTCAATGAGATTGAAAAAACTGAAGTTCATTGAGGAATCACCTAATATCCTCCACATATACACACTATATTGATATAACATATAAAGTTGAGATCTTTACACGAAGACGCAGAAGCAGAAGCTCTAGCTAAACAAAGAAAAGATTCCAGTGAGAGTACCTAGTTACATTCATGAATCCGTAGCTTCCGATAAGCCGCCCTACCTCGAAGGAATCGGCGCTGGTGATCAAACTCGCCGTCACCGCATGCAACCGCCGGGCCGGCCGATTCCTTCCACGCGAATTCACAATCCGACGACCGGGGAATCCCTCGCCTGATTCCCGATGGATCAAAGAGAAACGCGAAACGCATTCGAAAGAAACGCGATGAACAGCGACCGGATTCATAGTTCTGTTATTATGTGTTTCGTCGCTTCACTTCAAAAATTCGTTTCAATTTTCCGATGATTCATCAAACGAGTGTGTGTCAGTCAGAGAGAGAGAGATAAGGGGACAAGGAAAGTTTTCTCTGCCTCCTACGTGGCTTTTTCATATTATAAATAACTAGATTAATATAATCGAACGCCGGATAGATAATCTTATTATTTTGACGGTGTATAATATGCCACGTAAGAAACTAACCGAGTGAAAAAAGTAAAAGAAAAAGCGAGGCAAGAAAAAGCAGTTGCCATTATACGTGTACTCTCTAAACCGAGTTGAACCAGAACCGAAGAGACCAAACCGAAATGGCCCATGACCTGCTTTCTCGAGAAGTCTTTTACCTTTGTCTTTAATGGAAAAGATCAAAGATTGGGGCTTTGAACACTCGAGAGAGTTAGAGAGAGAGGGAGAGTCTCTGTAGGTGTTTGAGCTCGTGAATAACGGAAGGGTGATTTGCGTCTATGAAGGTGGAATTGATCTAAAGAATTTTTGGGATCAATTGGTTAGTGAGTAGTTCTCGCTTGTATTCGGAGCTATGGAACCGGTTCGGGAATCAGCACCGTCGGCGCCGTCTATACCGCCGCCGGTGAACTCGGTGCCGCCTTTTTTGAGCAAAACGTACGACATGGTTGATGATCCTTCGACCAATGAGGTGGTGTCATGGAGCAGCGGGAACAACAGCTTCGTCGTCTGGAACGTGCCGGAGTTCTCGAAGGTGCTCCTGCCAAAGCATTTCAAGCACAACAATTTCTCCAGCTTCGTCAGGCAGTTAAATACATATGTAAGCATCACTCTTTCTACTTACTTCAAAAACAAAAATTCGGATTGATCAGTTCAGCTCTTCATTGTTGTTATAGAGTGTTGACCAGATGATGGTATTTATAAGGTTTATTTTGAGAAAACTCAAGTGGTAATGCATCAATTTAGATGTTTTGTATCTAATGGGCGTTTGATTGTTGTCTTTCATGAGTTCTTTGCAGCTTATGAGACTGTTTTAGTCAGTAGAACCATGCTATTATGTTCTATCTGGTTTTAAACTACATAGATTAGCAATGGTGGTTTAACGACTATATCCATGGCTGTCTTGGTTTTTTTTTTGAAACCTTGCCAAGGACTTTTTACTCACCAAAAGATTCGCAGAAATTTGCAGGGTCGCTTTCACATTTTCTCATATATGCCTGAAGACTGGTTTCCTCAATTCCTTATTGCCTTGTAGCTCTAATCACAAAACAGAATGTCTATCACTTGTCTGAACATTAGCTTTGCTTTCGTTTGTATTTTTCCGTCCAGGTACTTATTCTTGATAAATTAAGAGGCTATTACTTTCCTTATACCATGGTGGACAAGTCGTTTCCTTCTCAAACTGATACTTTAACTAGATTTTTTAAATAATCTTAGCTCTATGGTTGTTAGTCTGGAACAGTATTGTGGCTTTCGTAAAAATACTCTATGTGCCTTTCTTTTTCTAAAAGATTCAAGCAACTATATTTTTGTTGATCCTTTTAGTCTCTCTTGTTTAATTCTTATGTCCAGGGTTTCAGAAAAGTTGATCCAGATCGATGGGAATTTGCAAATGAGGGATTTTTAAGAGGCCAGAAACAACTACTGAAGGGTATTGTAAGGAGAAAACCTTCGCATGTGCAGCAGAATCAGCAACAAACTCAAGTTCAGAACTCATCTGTTGGTGCTTGTGTCGAGGTTGGAAAGTTTGGAATAGAAGAAGAAGTGGAAAGACTCAAGCGGGATAAGAATGTTCTTATGCAAGAACTTGTCAGGTTAAGGCAGCAACAACAAGCTACCGAACACCAACTGCAGAATGTAGGACAGAAAGTTCAGGTGATGGAGCAGAGGCAACAGCAAATGATGTCGTTTCTAGCAAAGGCTGTTCAAAGTCCAGGTTTCTTAAACCAGTTAGTGCAACAGAATAATGATGGCAACAGACATATTCCGGGAAGCAACAAAAAGAGGAGACTTCCTGGAGATGAACAAGAGACTTGTGGAGGCAATGGGGCGGCTGATGGTGTTAACCGTCAGATTGTTAAATATCAGCCATCGATAAACGAAGCAGCACAAACTATGCTTCGACAGTTCTTAAATATGAGTAGCTCACCTAAATGTGAATCAGTTTCCAACAATCCTGGCAGTTTTCTCTTAGGTGATGTTCCCAGTTCTAACTCTATGGACTCCTTGAATACAGTTTCTGGAGTAACACTGGCCGAGGTTTCACCCAACTCAGCTCATCCAGCAATGAATCAAGTACCCGTGGCAGGTTTGGCTCATCATCCTCATGCTGGTCTGGTTCAGCCAAACTTAGGGCCAAGTCCTGGCCAAGGAGTAGCAACTGCAGCTTCTTGGAGCCCTGAATCTGAATTAGTTGGATGCGAGACAGGTAATGGAGAGTGTTTCGATCCAATAATGGCTGCTTTTGGTGGGTCGTTGGACATAGAAGGCGATGCAATATCTCCTGAAGGTGAGGGCGAGATGACAGAAGTACCGAGCGGGATCCCTAAGCTGCCTGGAGTCCAAGACCCGTTTTGGGAACAGTTTTTTGCTGATGAAACCCCAGTGAGTGGAGACACAGACGAGACTATATCAGGGTTGGTGGAGAATAATGACCGGGCAATGGAGCAAGAACCGAACGAGTGGACTAGGAATCAACAACAAGTGAACCATCTTACTGAACAAATGGGACTTCTTTCTTCGGAAACACAGGAAATGAAGGTAAGAATGAAAAACCTGTTCTCTGCATTATTTGTTCTGTTTTGAGAGTTATCAATTGTTTCTCACAGATGTAAATTTTCAGGGGATATTGTGAAGGGGATATGAACGAAGGAGGAAATATATCAGACGTTGGCTGTTATTGGTTTACCCCTTATGCCTTCACTTTGAGGTGCACAAAACCTAAGAAAAAGAACAAAAAAAACGCAAGGAAACGTAAAAGATCAATTACTATACATGTGAATAGTCTTTGAGTAGAGATTGATGTTCGTGTTCTCTGTTACATGTTACTTTTGTGTAAACGTCCTTATCTTCAATCATCATATCACTACGATAATCTGTTGTCCCTGGCCGACTCGAGCAAAAACTAATAGACGTTAAATCATACGTGTTTGTATCTTTTGCTATAGAGATCATTAAGATGGATTAATACATAAAACATTCACACGATGAGAAGTCATGATTAAATTCGATTGCATGGGAAGGCAATGGAGTAAAAAGAATCTGTACAATAAATATATTTTATGGGTAATTTGTATATTTTCCTCGACTCGTCTTCCCTTGATGCTTGGAGTTTGATGTTCAGACCAAGACAACGATGATAACAATGAGTAGAACAATCCCAAAAATGAGAATAAGAAGGCATGTCTGCAACAAAGGAAAACATATGAGACTTAGATTTCGCTGCTGAAAATACATAGAATTGAAAAATTGAGAAGAGAGTCTCTCTTAGTACCAAAGATGAGTTTGCTCTTTGAGTTTTAGATGCTTTTCTGAGTTGGTCAGTGGCTTGCGCAGTTGCAGCATGTGAGTTATCGATGTTAGTGCTGATGTCATCTGCCAAATAGATATTATAATGTTAGATTTTAAAGAGTCAAGTGAGACAGGGAAATTTACGATTGATGGTTGTTGGGGTTACTTACCGATCATAATTCCTTGATCGTTCACTAGAACAGCTAGATCTTTGAAGATTTCATTCACTTCACCAATCTGTTCTTGAATTTCTCTAATTCCTTGCTCTCTTTCCTCAATAATTGCTTCATTGAACGTTATCTCGTTATCTAAAAACACCACTTCTTGCCTGGAATGAGAATCATTCAAGTTAATAGCATGTCGCTGCAGGTGTGAGTTAACACAACACGCCCAAACAGAGAAGATGGATTCATAATGGGGTTTCAAGGCCATAATCACTTGGAAAATTCTATTAACCGAATTTTAAGCTTATATCAACAACTAAAGGATACAGTTACTACTAAGTTGAATACCCCACTAAGGAACAAAAGAAAAGTGAAAGACGGGTTGAAATCTTATGCTTAAACTGCATGCTTGACTCACACTTGGATTCTATTTACTGCTACAGTATACAATCAAATCATATTCCTCACCTTCTTGATTGTAGAAGAAGAGTTTGCTCCTGGGAGGTCCTTGAAGATTCAGTATCCAGTTCCTGTGCATTATAGCTGCATCGAATGGCATAACAATGAAGCGTGTGTGAGTACGATTCAAATTCCACAAACGATCAGTAACAATCCCAAGTTTAAAGTTTTCTACACATTCAGAAAATTTATTCTACATGAATCAAGCTCCTCCTTACACAAAATAATAACATTAAAACATGCGAGTATGTAATCCAGGGAAGTTTTGTTTTCTCATTTAGTAAACAGTAAGATTCATTTACCTGGTAGGTATTTCTTTTGTGACCACAGGAGTATATGTTATTTCTCTTTCAGCTGCAAGTCTCTGCGCTTTCTGAAACTCTTTGAGAACTGATTGGAAATCTTTCGCCAGTTTAGCATCCGCAATCTTCTTAATTGGCTGCAAGTTAAACAAGATACTGTAAACATAACATCGAATAGGAATAATGTTTATAGATAAACAGATCACACACATCATCTATCAGGCAACCAATTCTCCCACTAAATGAAATTTTTTGGAAATACTTAACCAAGATCTTATGGTGTTACCACCAAAAAAATTGGTTGAATAGTAAATGTTGTCTTTCACATCTAACATTTCATTAGCAGCATATGAGAAAGGAAGCAAAAAAATGTAAGCATCTTCTTACACTAGCTGCTCCATGGAGGTCGGCTTCGCTAGCTTCTTTAAGATTAGCTGACGTACTTTTCACCAATTCTGATATCTGTAACCTTGTCTTTTGCCTGCCAACCAAAAAAAAAAAACCTTTCAGGAAAATTTCAAGAACAGATAGATGAAACTAATCTAAACAAAAACTGCTCAACAAACAAACAAAGCAAAAAAACCAAAATTATCAGACATTGACAATGAATTTCAGTTTTCTCAACCACACTTAGGCAGCAACTAACCAATTGAAATCCCGCCAAAACCTTAACCATAACGCATTTTTTTAACGAAACAATTAAAAAATCATAACTTTTTATAATTGAATTCAGAGCAAAATCAAACGAAATGAAAACCCTAACAAACTCCGAGATTTAACAAAACAGGAGAAGAGTGAAGGGACTGACAGCTTCTCTCGCAATTCAAGAGTATCCTTAGGCGTTCCGATCGAATTAACGAGGCGGAAGAAGGAATTGACAGCTGTGCTGATCCTGAAAATTCCGGCGGCTACCTCCTGTGATGGATCCCCACGAGACAGAGGTTTCTGCTGCCTCCCGCCGCTAAAGCGATTGGACGCCTGATATCGAGAGCCAGCTTCGAGATCTTGGAAACTCATTTTCCTCTTCTCTCTCTCTCTCTCGAATCTCTATCTCTTTAGGGGAACAAAGATGGAGAAGATGGGAAGAGTTAGGTAATAAGTTTTCCCAAATTTATTGTTATTTATAAAAAAATTGCATAAATTATTTATCTCATGTGGTCCGCGTGAATATGGAGGTGGAGGAAATTTATTAATTCGTCAAAAAATATTTGGCGGAGATACACGTCATTGCGTGGGAAGGATCCTGAGCTGTCGTAGTTGACCCGCCCTTCCCCGTTTAAAAATTGTAATGAAACTCAGACCCTTTATAATTCTACCCGATAATATTTAATCTCAAACTGAAGCAAGCAGAGTTAATGATCTGCCGAAAAAACTTGTTTGGTTTTTACCGGTTCCATATGAAATTTGTAGTCGAACTCGAGTGAGAGCATAATTTGAAGTTCTTTGAGAATATTTTTTTTTAAAAATGGATCAATTCGTAATTCACGGTGTTCTTTTGGGCTAAAGCATTATGAATCGAGCAGTGTGAATGTTAAAAAACAGATCTGAACATGTTCACAGACTAGTGTATGTAATTAATATACGTAAAATACGTATGTGGCAATTCGACCGACCATCTCATGAAATCGGAACATAGTAAACAAAATTTATAAGTATATTTTTTATGAAAAAAGCTGAAGTACAAAACTACAAATCATGTCCTCGTGGGATAATTCTCATATTGTTAAATACTTGAATTCAGAAGAAACTCTGTTTTTTTTTGTTACTAGTAAATAAATAAATACATAGAAAGAAGCCAACTTGCGACAATGTCGTCTTATTACATCAAAAGGAAAACACTTAAATTACAACATACTAAGAAGCAGTTGAATCGAGAAAAGGGTAATCGGTGTAACCCACGACAGGATCAGAAGCGTAAAACGTTGATCTGTCGTATTTATTCAGCGGCGCATCAACTTGGAACCTTTTAGGCAGATCCGGGTTAGCCAGAAACCACCGACCATAAGCCACCAGATCGGTTCGTCCCTCCTCCACAGCTGCGTTCCCGTCTTCCCTAGTGAAACCTCCCGCGGCGATGAAAGTCCCCGAAAAGGCTTTCCTCATCGGCGTTAGCGTGTGAGCACACTCTGCTATCTCTCCCATTGTTTTCATCCTAGCTTCGATCACATGACAGTAGAGGATTCCGTATTTGTTCAGAGATTCCGCCATGTGAACAGCTAATGCTTGCGGATTTGTGTCTCCTGATTCCATGTAGTCTGCGAACGGCGAGAGCCTGATTCCAACACGATCAGGCCCGATCTCGTTCGCCACTGCCTCGACTATATCTAGAGCGAATTTGCAACGGTTTTGCAACGATCCACCGTATTCGTCAGTTCTGTCGTTCACCGTGTCTTTCATAAACTGGTCGATGAGATAGCCATTAGCTCCATGAATCTCGACTCCATCGAAGCCTGTAAACAAGACACATTCAAAGACACGTATATAATATAAGCAGTAGTCTTTCTTTTTGAATAATCAATGCTTAGTTTAATGCTTACCAGCTTCCATAGCGTTTCTTGCTGCAAGCCTGAAATGGTTGACAATGGTGGGAATTTCTTCGGTACTCAGGCGTCTTGGAGGGGTAAACATGGCTTCGTCGGTGCCATCAGATAGGAGTTCAGGCATCAATGGCTTGTCCGAACAAGAGATGGGAGCTTGTCCATTTGGCTGAAAACCTTTTAAAACACACGCACAGTAACATACTCAATACACTTGTTGAAGGACGTTTGAACAGCTTAAAAGACGAAAATTTTAATTAGGCAAACCTCGATTAGAAACTCTGCCAACATGCCAGATCTGACAGAAGATGATGCCGCCTTTGGCATGAACAGCATCCACGATTGGCTTCCATGCCTCCACATGCTCTTTAGTCCATATCCCAGGAGTATCTTTATAACTTTGAGGATCAAGAGCAAATCACACAGATATGGGTCAGATCAAAATCCACAAATAAAAGCGTAAACTTTATATCAAAGTGAGCAGAGATGGAAGAATTAGCTACCCTTGAGCTGTATCTGAAACTCCAGTGGCTTCAGTGATGAGAAAACCTCCTGGGGTGGTTCTCTGAGCGTAGTATAAGACAGCGTGAGGTTGAGGAACGTTTCCGTATGATCTCATCCTCGTCAATGGTGCCAGAACAACCCTGATTCACAAACAAAATGATCAACTCTTCTTGTTGCGTTGTAGGGATGATAGTTTTTTGAGCTCATCGGAAACGAAAAAGGGAGGACATATGCATACCTGTGGGAAAGATTGAATCTACCCATCTTATAGGGCGTGACGAGAGGGATACTCTGTTTCGTTACTGCGTTTTGCATTTCCATTAATTTCTCGATGGTGGTTTTTCTTTTGTCTCTCTGTTTCTTTCTCTTAAAACAATTTCTATTTGTAAGAAGATGGTTATATGTGGCACATATTTATACACATTGGTTAGTGGGAAAAGGCAAATTTTTGTATTGCGTCTTACGGACCTCGACGTCATTGTGAACGCATCTATGGACGGACTCACGGACCTCGCCCACTTGCATTTCTTCATGACGTATTCATTGACGACAACAAAAAGTTAAAAACGTTGACTTTCTTCCTCCAGTTTCGGATTCGACTTTTGATCCATCGGAGCTAAATGGGGCGTCGTCCAATTTAAATCATTTTAAAAAAATTCTGTTCTGACTTCACCCATCTTTGACCACCGACCCCAAAAGAAAAAAAAGTGTTCCCAAAGGAAGAAGTTGCTCTGTTTCGAGGTGGACTAAAAGAAGAAAGATAGAAGAGATCATACAAATTAACATTGAGATTCAAATGAATGTTCGAAATAGTTGAAATGAATATTGATGGAACTGTGGAATACTGTACCAACTATAGAGGAATCATATATTTCTAATTTTTTCTATAGATGAATATGGAAATTTCAATCAATCGATCATCTCAATTCTCAAAAATTACCTGACTTGTCGGTTTTCACATTTCTTCCTACGGCTAAGCATTGCTCTCAAGGTTCTGGAATCTAAGTGAAGATACCAAAGGCAAGAAACAAATTTCATAATAAAACACCCCCCCCATCCACAATGCAAAACAGAAATGGCATGCATTAGAAAATGAAAAGCTAAATGAACAAGTTAAACGGGACAAAGCACCGAAATATAAAAGCTTCAATGCAAATCGTTTCTCCACCGACGCCTGCTTTAACCGGCGGTGGCGAGAGGCTTGATCGTCAATCTCTATAACATTTTCTCCCCCGGTTGTTAGTTTAGCCTAAAGCCCAATGTGCTGAAGATAAGGCCCGTTTTGATGTTTTACGAAACTAACTAATTCACATACCCAAAATATTTCCATTTTCCACACAATAAGTAGCGTATAATTTGAAATTGGAAATTTTAATATACAAAAGTTAATGTAAAATATCTTCATTGAGATTTTTTAAATCTAATATTTTTCTTTGATTAATTTACCAAAATATTTTATGAATGGATTGATTTAAGAACTGTAGTACATAGACCATTTTTTTTTTTATGAGAAGACGTTTTATTTGAAATATAAAAGCGAAAAAAAAAAAACAGAAGTTGAAGTATTATTTGTTTTGAGTTGTAGATGAAATATCATTTGCCGAAAAATAAATAAATTGATTTTGTTTGTGTGAATAAAATAACTTAAAGAACTAAAATAGGATTGATGGCGTAAAGCAAACCCACACGTGGAGTGTGTGCGGTGTCATAAAAAGCGAAGACACTCTCTTCCCTTGGCCTCTATACGCAACAATCTCAAAGTGCGTTTCGGTTTATAAGGCCAATCTGCGTTAGAAAAGCAATCACACACCTCTCTTCCCCGTCTGCGAAGATCCATGGCATCGGTTTGTTCTACCATTTATTCCCTTCTTCTTCTTCTTCTTAATATCTTATGCGTTTGGGAATCATATTGCCTTTCCTTTCCTTCCAGATTTCGCTGTGATCCATTTTGTTTCTTCGGATAAAATTGATTTTTGTTCTTTCGGAATTTGGAAAATATCTATATATATGTTCTAATTCGCTGTGGAATCGAATTGATTTGCGTTTGCGTCTCTCTGTGTATGCAAATCTAGATTTTGTTTGAAGGAACGGGGTACAACTATCTATCTATATATACGTGATCAAATTTCTATTCCATCTAGGCTGATTTTTTCTAGGTTTCGTTTTCGTTTATTGCTGTAAATCGGGGATTTGTATTAGTCATCTTAAAACGGAATTAGTTGTTCCAAGTAATTGGCCAAATTACTTTCTAATTTCGTCGAGCATCTTCTCTCCGATAAGCAGCTCACTTCATTTATATGTGATTTCAGTGAGTTGGTCTCGGAAACAAATAATCTGATTTCCAATGTTTTACTTTTATCCCTATGTTTAATTATCAATGTGTTTTACTATGATAGGACAATCTTGTGAGAATCTAGGCTTCTTTTGAGCTTTGCGTTGTTCTTTTGTGTCATTTAATTGGAACTTTTGATCGATTAGACATACTTGGATGCTAATCATTCTATCCCCTTTTTATTCTTGGTGATGCCAGATAAGGTCAGTAAAAGTTGGCAATCTCTCCTCAGGAGCAACAGAGCATGATATCAAAGAGTTCTTCTCTTTTTCTGGTGAAGTTGAAAGCATTGACATCCAAGGGTTAGTGGTTGCCCATACCTTTTTCTGTTATTGTTTTTCTTCCTTCGTTGAGATAGTGTTGGTGAAATGAAAGCCATTTGAAAGGAATGATGGTGTATTTCGAAGATTCTCTCAATGTTATGTTGACTCTGAGCTTGTTTTGTTTGCTTTCATGTTTTAACTAGCAGTGACGAGCATAGTGCTTATGTCACATTCAAAGATCCTCAAGGAGCAGAGACCGCTGTGCTCTTATCTGTGGGTTCACTTCTATTCCCTTTAAACATTCCTCCTCTTATCTTAGTGTATTATACGTAGCCTTCAACTAGTGCATATATGCTAAGTTTAGTATCACTGTTAGTTTTATATGGTAAGAAATCCTCAAGAGTAACTTCCACTATTTTTCCCTCATGGATCCCATTCTGTATCTGTTGTGGAGAATTACATGTAAAATTAGTTTGTTTATAACTTGCAATAATTGGAACATTTGTAATTTACTAAACAACTATTGATGTTTTTTCAGGGTGCGAGTATTGCCGATCAATCAGTCATCATTGAGTTGGCTCCTAACTACACCCCACCGGCTGCCCCTCATGCTGTAATGCCTTCCATCTTGAGCGTATCTATTTATAGATATAACTTTTTCTTCCATTTAATAGGAATCAGAACTCAATTTTTTATGTTTCATCATTTATAAATCATTGGTTATTTGTAAAAACTTGCAAAAATGTAAACCTCTCTAAGATCTGTGATTGGTATATATATCGAGCGAGTTGTTTCTCAACACTCTTTAGTACCAATAGAGTGTATAAACTACAATCTATAGCGGTTATATAACTAGTGTTCATTTTTTCAGGAAACACAGAGCGGTGGTGGAGGCGCCGCAGAATCAGTTGTCCAGAAGGCAGAAGATGTTGTGAGCAGCATGTTAGCGAAGGGTTTCATCCTAGGGAAAGACGCGGTTGGCAAAGCAAAAGCATTTGATGAGAAACTTGGTTTCACTTCAACCGCAACCGCTGGAGTTGCTTCCATAGACCAAAAAATCGGTCTAAGCCAAAAAATCACAGCTGGTACAAGCTTGGTGAACGACAAGATCAAAGAGGTGGACCAAAGCTTCCAGGTTACAGAGAGGACCAAGTCTGCCTTTGCGACTGCGGAACAGACGGTGAGCAGCGCAGGAAGTGCTGTGATGAAAAACCGTTATGTGTTAACCGGAGTGAGCTGGGCCGCAGGAGCGTTCAACAGAGTTGCTAAAGCCGCTGGAGAGGTTGGACAGAAAACAAAAGAAAAGGTTGAAGCTGAGCAACCGCCACAACCGTCACAGTCACAGCAGCAACCACCGGAAGGGTATTCTCCGATTCATTCGTCTGAATACTCGAAGAACTAAATCTCATTTCCAGTGAAAAAGGTTTCATTTTTTTTCTCGCTTTCTTGTTGGTTTCTTTGGTATGTTATATGGAATTTGGTTTGTCTTTTGGATGTAACATAAAAGCTATGCTTTGGATCTTTCCTATTACTAGTTCGGGTTTCTTATAAGATATTTTCAATTATCTAACATTTAAGACAGAGAAATACATGTAGATCCATTAACCTGAAGTCAGTAATTTAATTTTCATAAGTAAAATTCGCGCTCACACCAGTTTCAATCATAGAGGATCAGTAACTCAATTTCCACAGGGAAGAAGAGTTTGACCGGTTCGTTGCATACTCCAATTCCGGCCATAGACTCAGAGAAAGATCCAGTTCCGAAAGTGCAGATTTCAAATAGTTCAAGAGGATTCGATATCGGGAGTTTTTCTTCTTCAGTACTTGAATATAAGCGTGTAAGCCAAGCCATATCACTTCTTCTTTGCACAGTTTAAGAACTGGTCTGAAACTAGAACCAATGCTGATTCTGTGCGTCCTTCGATTTATGAGTTTGAACATGTACCTATAAGGTGAAAGAAAATCAAGAAAGTTAAAGAAAATCAAGAAAGTTAGATTATATAACTGAACATAAATCACAATTAGTCGAATCAAAATCAAACGATTAATAAACCAATTGAATCTATATACTCTATGAACCAAAACTAATAAGTCCACACCCAGCCACAACCTTAACAGAACTGATACTTTCGTTTTTCATTTCTCTGAACTGAATAACTCGAATCGGAAACCGAATAATGCCCACAAACATATGATGTAGTTTTATTCCATACCTGATAGATCTTGTGATGAATTTGGACAAAGTTTGAGGGTGAAGCTTCCAAAACCGGGACAACTCGTAGACATAACAGTGAAACTTCATTGCAGCTAACAGAAAGATCTGATAGATGTTTAACCTCACGATTTCTCCCGAGTTGATGTTCGAGTCGAAGAGAATGGGATGACATTTGGGGACCAGGAAGTAACACAATTTATGCCGAAGATTTCTAACTGGTTTGTTCTGCCAGGCGACCGAAAAGGTTGAGCTTATATGGCCACTCAAGTACCTGTTTCCAATAATTTGAGTGGCAAAATTAGACTCGAAACAATCATTAAGCAGTAAGGCTGAGGAAACAGAGCCAAACAAGTATATTATGAAGGAAAATACAGGAGAATGAGGCAGACCTTGTGTAGTCAACTTGAATTTCGAATGTATGGGAATTAATAAGCAAACCCGTCCATCTTATAAAAGGAACTTCATTATCACCCACATACATCCTGTTAGAAGAACTCCTAGATTCTTCTTTATCTTCGAAATTCATGCAGAACTTCTTGTCGTTCATGAAGCAGTTATAATCTGGAAAGCCATGCTTCAACCTCTGATAGAATCTAGTCGCTTGATCTCTTGAGGTAGACACAAAGAAGTAGTCATCGATAAATCTCAGTAACTTATAGCTGGGGGGAGTGATTAGCTCTTTCTTTCTATTGCATTCTTTAGCAGACGCATCTCTAGAGGCTTCCTCGAGAAACGGGTAGATCAAAGTCTTCTCGAGATGCGCATAGTACAAGGAGCATAACAACGATGATAATCTATGTCCCTGAGGTATTCCGGCTACTTGTACATAAAAGCTTTTATCCAACTGGAGCATATTGTTCTTTAGCATGTTTTTCATCCAAAGCATGAGATCCCTTTTTATCACTAGATGGTTTTCTCCCTAAAACAATGGAACAAAAACCGTATCACTGATAAGGAAATCAGTAAATAACAAAGGGACTATACAAACTCAAAGAAATGGAATCTTTAAAGACTTTTCCGCGATCCAATGGTTTTGTGCTTTACCCTCCAGAACCTATTATCCTATTTTCTCATGCAAAGATTAAACAGTGAAGTAGAAATTTTTAATTGCACAAACGAATTTCAACTAAGTTTAAAACGCAACAAAAACCAAAGCTCCCCCAATGTCCCATCCACATAATACTATGCCATTTACTATATAAACCTTTTTTCTGATTCATTTTATTTATCATCATATAACCACAATGTGTGTTTCCACACTAGGCTTACACAAACGTTGCATAAATAATCCACAGATCGAACATATAGGTTTAAGATTATAGAGTTCTAGCATAACAAAAAGAATCATACCTGATCAACCATGATACTTTGCAGAGCATTATATGGAACAGTTGATGTGAATCTTGAAAAGGTAGCATTTTTATTACTCGAGACTAGTATGTTGTTCACCCAATGTGATCTCTTCCCACAACAGACCAGCCTACATCTGTTTAAGATGTGTTCATCTTTCAGGACACACTGTAGGACATCAAGTAGCTTACACTGGTCGATCGAATCAAATGCTTTGAAAACATCCGCAACCACGAAGAACAAGGGAGGTAGTTCCCCAGATTGACCCCTCAAACGGATCAGATATGGGCCTAGGTTTCTGTAGAAATCATCGTGGTCAAAAACAGAAGACCCAAGGACATCTGGTTCTTTAAGCTGGATGTCCTTCAAAACGGCATGTGTATCTCGAAGAGATTGCAACCTTGACGAGGAACCGAAATTTAACAACATTCTCACACCATTTGCCTTAGGTAAGAATCTAAACTTCGCCAACCCCAGATTTTTCCTTCTGCTTTCAGCTTCAGCATTGTCCACTTGGACATATCCATCAAGGTTTTTGCTAATTTCTTTGCTTATTAAATTTTTCCAATTGCATTTCCGGTAATAATAAGTGTTTAGCCGCCCATCTTGCCTTTCAGTGGCATAGAAGTTGAAGGACACCAATTTCTTGACAATCTCTACGAAAAGCCAAGATATCCATTTCGTGCACAGCATCTGCTGTGTACTTCTGATGAACTCATTCTGGAGTTCATATCCGTTGACCATACAGCATAACTGTTTACTGGCAAAGAGTGGGAAATCTGATGGTTTCACTCTATGCAAAAATTGCGCCGCTGTGCATTTCTCATTTCTTCGCCGAGAAACAAACCAGGCTATGTTTCTCCTAAGAACTCTCATCTGATGAGTGGTCCCAAGCAAACTTTCTGGAATAATGTACCTACAGATGGCCCAAATAAAGGAAACGACTTGGTCTTTTGTGCAATACAGCCTCGTTTCTTCGACATTGTGACAACTGGTTTTGCCCTTCTCTGAACTTAGTCCATGAGGCAGCTTATCTGAATTTTGCCTCGAGGAACTCTATAATAAAAGACATGTACGGTTTGTTAATCCAGGGATCAGTTGGAATACGAATTGTTATGCATGTTTGCAATATATGCAAGTCTAGCAACTGTGTTGATTTTTGACACTTCTACATTCTTTCGTTGTTCATATTCGAATTTTCAACATGATATTTCTGAGTTAATAATGATAACATTATTCAAACTCCAAAGATATTTACTTGAAAACAACCTCTTAAGGAGAAAAAAACAACCTGAGAAGTCGCATTTGCAGACTTCAACGCATCCTCGAGTAGCAAGAGAACCGGACAGTGTTTATCTAGTAGCATTTTCAAATGAGATGATTTTGTTTTTCCAATAAGACTTTTAAGAGACTTGAGCAGTGAATGATATCTGTAAAGCAATAGAAAAAGACATTTTGAAGTCAATTTCCTCCACGCATCAGTTACCTCAACGGAACTTAAAATTATGTCCTTCACGTCAGTGTCAAACTACTTACATAGTTAGATTATCTGAATACATGCTCTAAGTCTCAGTATAAGTTAGTTTTCTTGAAACATTAGTTATGTATTCTTTTGTACTGAACTAAAACCAAAGTGAGAGAGAACCAGATACAATTTTTTATACAGACATAAAAATCTTATCATAGAATTCTCTAAAACGACATATATTTAACTTCTTGCTAACATTTCTTCAATAGTGTTAAGCGATCATTTATCTCTTCATGGTAAAAAGCAAAAATCAAGTTAGGTTCCTGCAATTCCATTTCAACTATCAAAATGTACTCTATGAAACGAAATAACCAAACTTAGGATAATAAATGCATGACTTACAAGCAAATAGATCCACTGGGACAATTTCCTTTGCCGTTAGATGGGGCCGTTGACCAAGCATTTACTTCACCAAATATATGGTTCATTAGGGACTTTGAATCAGAGCAGTTCGGCCTTAATGTTTTTAAAATGTCTGTATATCATAAGGAATCATACACAATGGAGAAGAACTGTATAGAGAAGAGTCACATTTAAAATGCCCATCAAGCTATTGATGCTAAAAGCCATTCAACATGTTCAAACCGCTGAAGGATACGCTTTGGTGGTATAACTGAAAACGTTTCCGAGTAGGCAAACTTGAAATGCTTATTTATGTTCACGTGTTTAGCCTACAAAAACAAGTGGTTACATCTTCAAAAGGCAATAAGAGGTCCCGAAGAATACTAATAAACTACAAAAACTTCCCTATCAAATTCTCAAGTCTGGGGAAAATTCAAGAGCAATTAATACTCGTCTCTTAATAATCTTAAGCAACAAGAATGGTATCTAACAGAACACCGTGAAGTCACTCGTTTATGTATGAAACTCTGCATTTGGAACTTAATCTTGACTGAGCAAACCATTTCAGAAAAATTACCTGCTTTGCAAAATCAGTAAGATTTCCATATGTAGTGATTTGCAGATTCTTTCCATCAGTTTCATTCCCAGTGGAGGCTTTACCATTTGTACAAGAAGTTACACTAGGTGCCTCATCGGCAACTTTTTGGCAATTGGCTTTTCTCTGCCTTCGTCGACGCTTAAGGTACAATCTTGAACGCTTTCTCGGTTTTTCCTCTTTATGGCCTAGATCCACGGAAATTACGGACGTAACAGCGGCAGAGTTGTCCTTAGGACAGTCATTGAAGGCAGAAGAAACGCGCTGCCTTTTGTTAGATGGCTGCTCGCTCTCATCCCTATTTCTTTGGTTTTTGTGGACAGAAAATGCCTCTATACCATGAAAATGGAAACTTTTACCAAGTTAATATGATGTAGAACCAGAAGTTGATAATAGATGGCTAGGAAAGTGACAAAGACAAAACACAACGTATTCAGAGAACCAACAAGTGGAAGCATTACAAGAAAGCCAAGGAACATATATGGTTCGGGTTCTTAGAGCATGTATTTAAGAACATATATGTTTTTTTATTTTATTTTCGGGTAGGATACAAGTTTAATGCTGAGACTTACCCTTTTGCTTAATACATAGAGGAGGTCCAGCCACTTGCTGGTGTTTGTTTCCTAGAAATGGTAAGAATATCGATGTGTGATGTAGTAGATAAACCATTAAATCATGACCGACCTGCAAGCAAAAGAAGTTGGACATTAACGACTCCAAACTCGAAGATTGGAAGTAAATCATCAAAAAGGTTTAACAACAAACCCGATTGAGAAGAAACTCCCAAGATGAACTTGTCAATAACTCCAGAACAGGGCTACACTGATCATACTGACAAAAAGATGAAAGACAAGAGCAACCATTGATTTAGCTACATTCAATTCAAGGGTCACCAGAGAAGATGATATTCCACGGGTGATTAAAGAATGGTAAAGGAAGAGCAAGAGAAAAAGAGTAGAACACCCTAAACTGAGTTCGAGAATGAAAGAAGAAGACTTCACCTTGTCATATCTGGCACATATCACATTTCCACAATCACATCCAGATTTCATCATTTCAATCACCGTTTCGACAATCTGAAAAACTTAATTGAAATATTACGTTTTAGAAACCAGCAGCATTATACAAAACAAGACTAATAGACGCGTCAACGTTCTTACAAGTAGATGAAAAGTCTTCTCAAATTAAAGAACTCAAAGCAATACATAGTACAGTGCAACGCAGAATCCTACCTCTCTCTGTGGCCACCAAGACGTCGGTGAGAAACTCAGTAGCGGAGGGGTTTGTTCGTGAAGTACAACGAAGCATCGGTGAAGAAGTTTACGGTAGTGGATAGGGTCATCTGGACGCAACAGAAACGACTGTTTATCGCGGCTGCAACCGAGGCAACCTTGGCCCCGGCATCGGCATTGCTCCGGCTGGATATTCCGGCCAATAGTCAGATCGACTATTGCGTCCTTTAAGTTCTTGGCTCTTTTTCCGAATAACCTCCATAGAATCGCCGGCACATTACGTCTAGGTTTACGCGGCATTTCGCCTTCCTTATTTGATCAGAGGACTGGAGAGAGAGAGAGAGAGAGAGAGAGAGAGAGAGAGAGAGAGAGAAGAGTGAAGGAGCTTTGGGAACGGAGTCTGATGGTCTGAAAAAGGCGGGAGATTAAAGTTCTGACTTCTCGTCTCGGAACTATAAAATGCGATTTACTGCTGCTATCTACCCACAAACGCTAGCCTAAGCGTCCACCCAACCGCAAACGTTGGTGGGTGGTCACGTAAACCGCTAACACAACCGAACCGATAACCGACAGAAATTTGATCTATTGAGTAAACTTAAAAGTTTGGTCTAATTGAACCGAACCGACTATAGTTTAAAACGCAGAAATCACCCGCCATATCTTTTTTATTGTTACCTATCAGTCAGTCACCCACCAGTAACTCTAGCATGATCTGCCGCCATCTCATTCCCAACGCTGCCGCGAAACCTCACCAGTACCTTAATGTTAAAGTCTCTCTCTTCTCCACATCGCCGCTGGAGATAACGCCGCCGTTCATTCACAAATGCAAGACCATTTCTCAGGTCAAGCTCATTCATGGGAAACTACTCTCCTTCGGAATCCTAACTCTGAATCGCACTTCCCACCTCATCTCCACCTACATCTCCCTCGGTTGCTCATCTGCTGCCGTATCTCTCCTCCGTCGCTTCCCTCCCTCCGACGCTGGTGTCTACCACTGGAATTCTCTCATTCGCTTCTACGGCGACAATGGCCGTTTCAGTGAATCCCTCTCGTTGTTCCGCCTTATGCACTCTCTGTCATGGACGCCCGACAATTACACATTCCCCTTCGTCTTCAAGGCTTGCGGCGAGATCTCCTCCATTCGTCCTGGAGCGTCTGCCCACGCGCTTTCTTGGGTTGCCGGATTTAAGTCCAATGTCTTTGTAGGGAATGCGCTTGTCGCTATGTATACCCGTTGTGGTTGTTTGGCTGATGCACGGAAGGTGTTCGACGAAATGTCTGTTATTGGTGTTTGGGATGTTGTGTCGTGGAACTCTATAATAGAAAGTTATGCAAAGTTAGGGAAACCTAAAATGGCGCTTGAGATGTTAAGCCGGATGACGAACGAGTTTGGATTCAGGCCTGATAATATTACCCTTGTGAATGTGATTCCTCCTTGTGCTTCTCTTGGTGCTCATTCACTAGGGAAGCAACTGCACGCCTTTGCGATCAGAAGTGAGATTATAGAGAATATGTTTGTAGGAAACTGCGTGGTGGATATGTATGCAAAGTGTGGGATGATGGATGAGGCAAATACAGTGTTTTCGAACATGACACTAAAGGACGTAGTGTCCTGGAATGCCATGGTTGCTGGGTATTCACAGATTGGAAGGTTTGATGATGCTGTTAAGTTATTCGAAAAGATGCAGGAAGAAAATATAAAAATGGATGTTGTTACTTGGAGTGCTGCTATATCAGGTTATGCTCAACGGGGCCTTGGATATGAAGCATTGGGTGTGTTTAGGCAGATGTTGTCTTCCGGGGTAAAACCAAATGAAGTCACGCTTATTTCGGTTCTTTCAGGTTGTGCTTCTGTCGGAGCACTGATGCATGGTAAAGAGATTCATTGTTATGCCATCAAACATCCCATAGACTTGTGTCAAAACGTACACGGTGATGATAATATGGTCATCAATCAACTGATTGACATGTATGCTAAGTGCAAAGAAGTTGATATAGCGCGTGCTATGTTTGATTCACTTTCCCCCACGGAAAGGGATGTTGTGACTTGGACCGTGATGATCGGTGGATACTCCCAGCACGGGGATGCAAATAAAGCTCTCAAACTTTTCTCTGAGATGTTCGAGCAAGATTACCGAACAAGACCAAATGCTTTTACTGTATCATGTGCCCTTGTGGCATGTGCCAGTTTGGCTGCATTAAGAATTGGCAAGCAAATTCACGCTTATGCATTGCGCAACCAGCAGAATGCAGTACCACTGTTCGTATCAAACTGCCTAATAGATATGTATGCAAAATGTGGAGACATCGGTAACGGCCGGCTTGTATTTGACAACATGGTAGAGAGAAATGAAGTTACTTGGACATCTCTAATGACGGGTTACGGTATGCATGGTTATGGAGAAGAAGCTCTTGGAATCTTCAATGAGATGTGGAAAATGGGTTTGAAGCTTGATGGTGTTACATTACTTGTTGTACTGTATGCTTGCAGCCATTCGGGAATGATCGATCAGGGCATTGAGTATTTCAATAGAATGAAAACTGATTTTGGGGTAAGTCCTGGCCCGGAGCATTATGCCTGTATGGTTGACTTGTTAGGTCGTGCTGGACGGTTGGATGCAGCTTTGCGTCTCATTGAAGAAATGCCAATGGAGCCTCCACCTGTGGTATGGGTTGCTTTGCTCAGTTGCTGTAGAATCCACGGAAAAGTTGAACTCGGGGAGTATGCCGCTAAGAAAATAACAGAATTAGCATCTAATAACGATGGATCATATACGTTGCTCTCAAATTTATATGCAAATGCAAGGCGCTGGAAAGATGTGGCTAGGATCAGATCTTTGATGAGACATAAAGGAATTAAAAAAAGACCTGGTTGTAGTTGGGTCGAAGGAACTAAAGCAACCACTACGTTCTTCGTGGGTGATAAAACACATCCACGAGCTAACGAAATATATCAGGTCCTCTCAGATCATATGCAACGCATCAAGGACATTGGTTATGTTCCTGAGAAAGACTTTGCTCTGCATGATGTAGACGATGAAGAAAAGGGTGATCTACTTTTCGAGCACAGTGAGAAATTAGCTCTTGCATACGGTATTCTAACAACTTCCCAAGGTGCAGCTATCAGGATTACTAAAAATTTACGGGTATGTGGCGATTGCCATACTGCATTCACATACATCTCCAGAATCATTGATCATGAGATTATATTGAGGGACTCGAGTCGCTTCCATCATTTCAAAAATGGAATGTGTTCCTGCAAAGGTTACTGGTGATGATGCTCTCTCTATGCACTCCACGAAACACTGTGACCTTAAGCGGTATGTTTATGATTCACTGAAACAGAAATCATAGTTTCGATTCACATCTTCTGATCTGAGGATAAAAAATTGTTTCTAGATTTTTGAAGTGTTTAGATCCTGTCAACCGGATGAACAAAAGTGGCACCGCGGGTTTTTCTGCATCTGTTTTGAGCACAGATCGGCCATAACACTAAGCTTGCCACTTGCCAGATAGGTACACAAAGCCAGAAATCAACTACACAACAGGTTCTCATTTACTTCCTCTAGTTGTCTCCCTATACTTGTATTAAGTGCGATTTCATATTAACTGAACAGGTTTCCAACATCACACAGGTTTTGAAACATGGATACTGCAGACTTCAAGAACGTTCCTGAAGGGACAAAGAAAGAGATACTAAGCAACGTGTTTACAGACCGGCCCCATGTAGATTGCATAATTTAAGCGAATTTTATAGATGGGTGTAACTTTGTCTTCTTTATTTTGGTAGAGTGAGAATATAGAATCACACTCCAAACTATGGGTTTATCTTCAATAAAACATGATTTGTTTTACATTTGTCTCGTTTTCAAATAAAGCCAATAGTATATCCTAGATTAGCATTAGAACAAGCCATTTGCTCAATTTGCCACAAAAGGGGTCGAGGTTTGCTAACTCTAATACAAGACCAGCAAATATTGATACAACCATTGGTCAATCAGTCTGATCCCAGAGCCGCAAATTGTCAATGTCTGAAAAATTGGGAAAATTGCTTTAAATGGGTTTTTTCGTCATCATCAGGAATTTGTAAACGTAAAACTTCAATTTCTCAGAGAGTCCATCTGAGAGAAGGTAGAGTTCATGTCTCTCCCTTCTGCTTGGTCCATCTGAGAGATCGGGTTGAAGAGATGTCACAGAGAAACCCGAAGCTGCTACAGAAGCTTTAGTCCACCTGTTACTTCATCAACAACTTGGACTGGTCCTGGGGAAGTAAAACCTTTCAGTGTTAGAATGTTGTTGTACTCCGAAATGCTGATATTACTCGGTAAACTGCTAAAAGAATCTCTACTTCCCTATTATAGAACGGAGCAGATGGAATTGGATGCCAAATAAAACTATGCACCCTCTTCTAACTGAGTCAACATTTAAGCTTACATTTTCATATTTTGGATTCTTATGAGCTGATTCCATTCAGGATCAAGGACAAGCACCAGGTGAACTAGTACATTTAGTTATCTAAGGCAAGTGTGATTTGCAACTCTCAAACTCATATATTGTCTATCAGAGTCTTAACCTTCAAACACGTGACTTGGATCCACAATAACAACCTAAGCTTCAAACACATGACTTGGATCTAAAATAACAACTTACCAAGAATAGCCATCACTGTCCTTGAATCTGGAAAAGAATATAGAAGTATATTAGATTCACAGTTTCGCAGAAAAGGGTCCTACGAACGAAAGAAGATCGGTGCAAGAGAGATTTCTTGCTGGTAATTAACTAGCAAACACAAAGGGATTTGAAGTTTGCGAGGGACATGAACTATGAAACTCACTTGGAGCGATCTGAGTTCTTCCAGCATCGATGGTGATATGAGTAGGCAGTTTAAGGGATTTGGCTCTTTCCTGTCAGTTTTTGTGAACAGTCAAGACAAGATATACGAAATGGGAAAAGTCAAAACAAGCTCTATGAAATCTCCAGTTCCTTATGTGGTCAGAACAAAAAATAGAATCAAGAAACTAACATCTGACACCTCCTGCAAAGCCCGAGAAGATTGATTTGGCAACAGCGTTAAAGCTGTGGATCCAAAATAGATCTCAATTCCAGAATCCAACTTTACAGTAACAATCACAAACGTTTTTTTAGTACACTCACTTGCAATTCTAGCATCTCATCCTCGCCCTCGATTTTCACAACAACTTTTGGCTGTGCACATTCTTCCCAGCTGCAACAGCAATCAATACTGTCAAATTCAATCCATATATGAGTAACAAATGGGTTTAGTAATGACATGGAGAAATACCAGTCCAATGCTTTTGGCGCTCGACGAACGAGCTTTTTGTATAAACCTAAAGTTGCATGACTGCAAAAAATGCAAACAAGAAAAATGAAGTGAAAGAAAAAGCAAAAGAATCAGAACAAGAACACCCAAGTATATAAGAAATGCTAAAGATGAACTCAGCACTTAAGAGAAACAGAGAGCAATATAAGTTTCAAACTGTTGAGTCACCTGCATTGTGCTGCAATCTTTCCTTTACCCATTTTCAGATCATTCCTCACAACCAAAACCTTAAGAACAA
The DNA here is from genome assembly GCA_900406495.1 of Sisymbrium altissimum. NCBI lineage: Eukaryota > Viridiplantae > Streptophyta > Magnoliopsida > Brassicales > Brassicaceae > Sisymbrium > Sisymbrium altissimum. Next base: position 7,658 of record OVBI01001161.1, on the reverse strand, counting down.
AACACATAAAAAAAAAAACTCAACTCAACATCTTTGTATTTCGATTAATTTAAAGAGATAGAGAGAGAGAGACACAAACACTAATGTAAAGTTACCATTTTGAAATCATCGAGGATATCAGCGAGTTTCTCGATCTCGAGAGGAGCCTTTGTTGGAAGCATTTTGGTATCTTTATCAACAGCCACAAGAGGTTTGGAACGACGAGTGCCAATGCAGAATCCAAGTGCAGCTCCAACGATTAGAGCACTCAACCACGTCAAATCCATCCTCAACAAATAAAAAGACTCAATATTTCTATCCTACAACAAAACCCGAATATTACACAATTGTGGGGCAATCTAAAACTGAATTAGTTGTTCTGTGTAGCAGCGATCAAGTCCACGTAATATAAACCAAGTTTATACAGTATAAACAATTAGGATTATCAATAGTCTAAAGAAGAAGAGATTCGAAGAAGCTTACCAGTTCGAGAGAGAGAAAACGGCTTTGAAGATGAAGTTTTGTTTTTTCAACCCGGCGTGAAGATTTTTTTAATTTATTTATTATACTCTATCAAAAATATATATTAATTAAAATTTGGTTTGTATTTTGGCCGATTAAACCGATTATTTCCGTTTGTTGGATATTAATAATCAGATCGATTTCTACACTGAAACCTCACTAACTTTGATATTAGGAAAAGAAAATATATAAATAAATTTTTGGGGCAATAAATGTTAGCGTAAAGGAGGGGATAAAGTTATTCCCGTGACCAAACACTTAAGAGAGACGCATTCTTCTTCTTTCTTCTTCATTCAGAATTTGCCCGGCGTCAACGGCATTGACCTTGTCGCAGGTTTTCCTCTCTAGTCGTCGCCAGATCGATCATATATCAGCTTTGTTATTCTTTGAGCTTCGCATCATTTTTCTGACGTAGCAAAGGTATAAATTCGCGTGATTCAACTTGCAATTTTCGCTGTTTTTGGTTTCTGTTTCGTGTTGATCGCTCTAGTTCTGCGGTTTTCGATGACATCACATGAGCTGCGTTTCCTTATCGGTATTTTTCTTGATCAGTGAGGATTTCAATGTTCCGTTCCTTTGGAAATTTGGATTTGGAAGATATCAATCGATTTGGGTTTTCTCAGCTAACCCTAATTAGATTCGTCACTAAAAAACTATCTAATTTCTAATTAAACGAGTTTTGTAATCTTCGAAGTCAGTACCTTGATGATTCTTCCTTGTCTTTCTGCTGATGGATCGAAATAAACACGATCGAAGAGATTGGGTGTATGTAAAAATCCTGATTTACCAACAATTCCTATTGTAGCCATATAGGTATTTAACTAGTTTCTCGTTCCAGGGTCTTCCTTGTCTTTTGATACGCTTATGTTGTTGTTTGATGTGGTGCAAGAGATTGAGGATAACCTCAGAAGTAATATATTGCATTTTTTCTGGTGTAAGAGCTGTTGAAAGGAAGCAATGTCTTTCGTATTTTAGGAGATCTGAGAACAATCACTCTTAGACGAATGCCTATGCATCTTGTGCTTACTTAGACATTGACATGCCATATAGCCATGCTTTATTACTTCACTAGCTAAAAGCTGATTCTTTGAACAACGCTTGCAGATAGATGTTTAGCTTCGGTTATTGATTTTTCTTTGTTGAAATGCACATTGTTTGCTACACACCTGCTTGTCTTGAACTTCCTAAAGGTTTTCGTAACGCAGTACACTCCATGAATATCAGAGTTAAACCTTCTTGTGTATTTAGTTATGGGGTGAATGTCCGCAGAATTTTGAGTTTTTTTCTGACTATTAGTTGTGATCCCTTACAAATGAACATTGGAGGCGAGCTGTGCAGATACATGTTTAGCCTTTTAGGGCTCCTTTGTACGAGTAAAACATAAGCAGATATGGTCTTGCTTGGAACTTTGGATTATTGAAAGCGTAACAAAGCACGAATAAGTTGATGTTTCAGCTTTTTGCTGTCTTGTTCTGTATGTACAATTCTAGCTTCTTGATATCTTGGGCATGAGTAGGCTTATATATTCCATTTACAGGTTTTGAGGATCAGCAAAGATGAGTGACAATCTTATGGACAAAGTTACCGCATTTGGTGAGCGCCTGAAGATTGGAGGTTCGGAAGTGAGCAACAAAATCACTGCTGGTGTGAGCTCTATGAGCTTCAAAGTGAAGGAACTTTTCCAAGGTCCAAACCCAATTGATAAAATAGTTGAGGATGCTACTACGGAGAATCTAGAGGAACCTGACTGGGATATGAACTTGGAAATATGTGACATGATAAATCAGGAGACAATTAATAGCGTTGATTTGATCCGTGGGATAAAGAAGAGGATAATGATGAAGCAGCCGAGAATTCAATACCTTGCCTTGGTTTTGCTTGAGACATGTGTTAAGAACTGTGAGAAGGCATTCTCAGAGGTGGCAGCAGAGAGAGTCCTTGATGAAATGGTTAAGCTAATTGATGATCCACAAACAGTTGTGAATAATCGAAACAAAGCTTTGATACTGATAGAAGCTTGGGGAGAATCGACCAGTGAACTCCGCTACCTACCAGTTTTCGAAGAAACTTACAAGGTAACTATGACCGGGTACATACTAATGCTGCTGAGTTCTACCATACAGGTTCCATTTACGCTTCTTAGTTGAGTTGAAGTGTGTTGCGACTTTATTGCGGTTGCTTATTGAGTACACATATGGCATGCTTGCCTTCAGTAAATCCAGGTCAAGCGAATTTGTTAGAGATAAACGACTATTGTTTCTGACTAATTTGGCTTTGATCGACTAGCTTGTTCATGATCTGACTAAAAACGAAAAACCGTGCGGTCTGATGTCAGAATCCATTATGATCAAGTCTTGGTGTTTTTGTCTTTTATGTCATAGAGCCTAAAAGCGAGAGGTATTCGCTTCCCTGGACGAGACAACGAGAGCTTGGCACCTATTTTCACCCCTGCTCGGTCAACTCCAGCACCAGAAGTGAATGCTGATCCTCCTCAGCATGCGCATGAGCCTGGACATGTTCAGTATAATGCTCCTGTAAGAAGCTTTACAGCTGAGCAGACAAAGGAAGAGTTTGATATAGCAAGAAACAGCATTGAACTTCTTTCTACGGTTCTGTCCTCTTCGCCTCAACACGATGCTTTACAGGTAAATCGACTTCTAACTAGTAGGCATCATTTCCTAGAATTTGAATATAGATAACGGACAACACGGTATATCCACTATATATTTTTAATCTAGTTGCTCATTGACCAAATTGTTTAATCGCTCTGATTTGCAGGATGACTTAACAACGACACTTGTACAACAATGTCGTCAGTCTCAAACCACTGTCCAAAGAATCATCGAAACAGCAGGTGAAGACGAAGCCCTTTTATTTGAAGCCTTGAATGTGAACGACGAGCTGCTGAAAACTCTGTCCAAGTATGAGGAGCTGAACAAACCCTCTGCACCGCTAACCGCACCTGAAGCAGCCATGATTCCTGTTGCGGAAGAGCCTGATGACTCTCAGGATCATGGAAAAGAAGAATCTCTGGTCAGAAAATCATCGAGTGCACGAGCTAGGATCCATGTAGGTGGGAGTGGGGATGACATGATGGACGATCTTGATGAGATGATATTTGGCACGAAAAGCGGCGGTAATGGTGATTCTTCGACTGATGCTGGACATGACCCCAAAAAACAGCAGTCTTCGTCTAAAAGCGATGATCTCATTCGATTCTGAGATGGTTTCTTTCGGGGCAAAAGCAAAACTCTGTTATGGATTTGGTGTTTAGTTGGTGATGATGAACAGTTTCAATGTAAGTAATTTGTGTTTGGGGATCTCTTTTAACTTGTGTGATGGGTTTTATAAAAGACGAGACCAATAGATTTGTTATGATACAAAACATTTCAACTTTGATCTTCTCAAATGTTTTGTCTTTCACCTTTTCTTTTACTCGTTTTACCTAAGACTTGTACTCTCCGTTATATTCTAGACACAAAGAAAACGAGAGCTGTAATCGAATTAAGCAAGCGATCTTGTCCAAAGATTCTCTCAATATAGCGTTTTAACCGCAGTCGCAGGCGTAATAGCGGTAAGAGAAGCGCATCGTCAATTTTCCCACTTCACTCTCATTCGACGAGTAACAGAAAATAAAATAGTAATCGAAGCTCGGATCGAAGAAATCAGATCTCGCGATGGTTGGGAAACAGCAGAATCATCATCATACTTCCCCCAGATTCAGACCCAAAACCCTAATCTTCATGCTTCTCCTCTTCTCCTTGTCTCTACTCGTCATCCTTTACAGCTTCTCTTCCTCCGCCCAGCCCTCATATTCCTATCCAAACCCATCGGACCGGACGGAAACGTCCTTCGTTGCCTCGCTTGAGCAATTTCTGATCCATAAGGCGCCCAAGCTTACTTTACCGGCCAGAGACGACACGGTGCGTGGCGAGAGTGATGATGATCTGAGGAAGCTCGATGAGATGGTGTTTGAGAGGGAGAATCGATGGTTGAATGAAGATCCGGGATATCCTCTCGGGTTTCCGGTTAAGGTTTACGTGTACGAGATGCCAAAGAAGTTTACTTTGGATCTTCTCTGGTTGTTTCACAATACTTACAAGGAGACGTCGAATGCCACCTCTAATGGTAGCCCTGTGCATCGCCTCATCGAACAGGTACTATAGATTACTAGTTGATTGTCTTGTTTCTCTAGTATCATTAAGGTCTGGGACTTTCGTGGAGTTACAGTCGTAGAAAGACCCTAAAACAAGCACAAGAGAGATAAAGCAGAAAGCTTTAATGATTTTGATAATTTGGTTGATTGTTAGATTTTTTTCTTACTGTATTCGTCACTCCAATTGGTAACCTTTCCTTCATTATATCTGGCTGGATGATTGATTGAATTGAAGCCATCATAATCTTTCTTCTCTTTTTTAAAGCTATTTGATTTGATTCACTTTAAGCCAAGACTTATATACTGACTAACTTGTCTACTTTTCTATATTGTAGCATTCTATTGATTATTGGCTCTGGGCTGATCTGATCTCTCCTGAATCTGAGAGGCGTTTGAAAAGTGTCGTGAGGGTTCATCAGCAGCAGGACGCTGACTTTTTCTATGTTCCGTTTTTCACTACAATCAGCTTCTTCTTATTGGAGACGCAGCAATGCAAAGCACTCTATAGGGTGTGAGTGAGCTTCGATTATATATTTCTAACCATAGGATTAGTTTGCCGTTTCAGATAGTTCCTGTGTTTTAATAAAATACTTATCTGAAGTTGAATTAACCCATTTCCCGATAGGTAACGTTTTTTTTTGCTCTTTGTCCGACTGTAGGAAGCTTTGAAGTGGGTCACTGATCAGCCTGCTTGGAAAAGATCTGAGGGAAGGGATCATATCTTTCCTATTCACCATCCCTGGTCTTTTAAGTCCGTCCGCAAATCTGTGAAAAACGCAATCTGGCTTTTACCAGATTTGGACTCCACTGGGAACTGGTGACTCTAGATTTCCTTCTTTAACTGGCTCCGAGTCATGTAGTCTGCTCTCTTAGCTATGACTTTGTTGATTCTGTTTTAACTTGACCTTGTAGGTATAAGCCTGGGCAAGTCTCACTGGAGAAAGACCTGATCCTTCCTTACGTTCCGAACGTGGATAGATGCGATGCCAAATGCTTGTCAGAAAGTGCACCAATGAGGACCACCCTACTTTTTTTCCGAGGGCGGCTTAAGAGGAATGCTGTAAGATTCATGCAACCTCGGCCTTAGATCTGAACTGTTCTTACCTTTTCTTGTCCACAACTTCGCTAATTTTTTTCTAATAATTTGAATACTTCATTATTATTGGGAAGCTCCCATTCATCTGCCTTGTCTTATAAATTCCGTCTCTCATGTTTTGGCTACTGTATTGTTATCTTAGGGAGGTAAAATACGTGCCAAGCTTGGTGCAGAACTAAGCGGTATCAAGGATGTAATCGTCACTGAGGGGACTGCCGGAGAGGGAGGGAAATTGGCAGCTCAGACCGGCATGCGTAGGTAAAATCTAGGTTGCTTTCTAACCGTTTGGATGCGATACAGTTATGTTTTGTTTTTCTAACTATGTCTGCCTTCTAGCAGATCTTTATTCTGTTTGTGTCCTGCTGGTGACACACCATCCTCGGCGAGACTGTTTGATGCCATTGTCAGTGGCTGTATACCTGTGATAGTCAGTGACGAATTGGAACTTCCTTTTGAAGGAATACTTGATTACAAGAAGGTATGTCAAAAAAAAAAAAAAGCCCATTACATTGGTGTTTGTCTATATATGTAGCAAGCTCTGTAATCAGTCTGTATAACTATCTTCTTCGCCCTTATTTCTTTTACTTTCTTGTTCCTTTCAGTTTTCTGTGATTGTTTCTTCCAGTGATGCAATACAACCAGGGTGGCTTGTCAATCATCTGAGAAGCCTTATGCCCTCCCAAGTCAAGGAATTGCAGAATAGCCTTGCTCAAGTAAGTCCTAAGTTTATTCTCATCTTCCCAAACTCTGGTTTTTCAAAATGACACGAACCTACTTTCATATTTTGCCTTACACGAATGAGTAGTTCTCTTGCATTAGTGGATCTTTATATCTTTTTAAGTTTTGCCCCCAAATATAATAAATAAATCTTTTAAGTAGTGTGGTTATTTTCATTTTTTGCCAGTACTCGCGGCATTTCCTATATTCCAGCCCTGCTCAGCCTCTAGGTCCAGAGGATTTGACATGGAGAATGGTATGTACCTACAAGAGGATGTTGGTTGCATCCTTTTGACTTTAACCACCGGTTCGATCTCTAGAAAATTGGTTTAGATCTTACTGCAACCTCAAAATCTATGATTGAGAAAAGTTTGCTGTTCTTGTTGGAATGACAGATATCCGGAAAGCTAGTGAACATTAAGCTTCACACGAGGAGGTCACGACGGGTGGTGAAAGGATCTAGGAGTATTTGCAGATGCGATTGCTGGAGACCAAACTCTACAGCGTCCAATTCTTTGAGTCCTATCTTGTCTTAAGAAGATGAGAGATGCTTTGTGTTGTTATCAGTTCGTTTCCCGTTCTTTTTTTTTGTCGACCATTGGTTCGTTTTCCGTTTAACATTCATTTTACTATATGCTAGATATATAATATATGTACTAGGTAATAACCTGCGCTAAATATTGATTAACTATTTTATAATATTTAATTTAAAAATTATATTTTAAATCAGAGTAAAAAATATTAAAAATATAATTATCTAATATAGTGTTTAATTTTATGTTTGTGAATTAAAAAATTTATAATATAATATAAAATATTATAATCAAATATAAATTTAAATAGATATTTTGTATTTTAATTTTTTGAATATGTGAATTTATCTAACTTGAATATAATTTAGGTATAATTTAATGATGATTTATTTATATATAATATTGCATCATATTTTTACATATGGTTTAAATTTAAAATAAATTATACAATAAAAGTAAGTAAATATGTTTATCGATGAATAACATAAAATTTGATTTAAATAAAAGTATATAAATAACTTAATTTTTATCATATATGTTTTTATTTTATAATAAGTCACAAAATATATTTTAAACACCAATAAATTCCTATAAAAATTATATTAATTAATTAAATTAAAATAATTTTAAACCCCAATAAATTCTTATAAAAGTT
>OVBI01001160.1:0-40724 GCA_900406495.1 Sisymbrium altissimum | reverse complement strand
TATATATATATATATCACATACGGTCAAAGCAAGTGGAAGCATTATGAAAAGGTTATAAAACAGTACGTATATATATATATAACTTTCAAAAAGTCATGAAAAGAAAACACAAGTAGATAGAGTCGAGGTAAGGCATAAATAAAAAGAAAAATATAATGAATTTGACCAAGACTGATTTACTTTGGGTGAGAATCTATGATAAGACCTTTCATCAATCATCATAATCATCGTCATCGTCCATAATTAACGTTTCTTCTTCATCTCGTCAAAATGGTGGAGAAGGCGATCAAAGTCGGTCTCTCGCTATACGTGACACATCAGTTCCACGACAGATACGAGGCAGCCGTGACGTCATCAACGAACGGATATTCCATCTCCGGCGTCGGCGAGAAGTACTGAACTCTCTGTGTGTTCTGATGAGCCCACGACGGCGACGATGATGCATAGTGATGATGATGACTGTAATAGTTTCCACCTCCGTTGTACGGGTTCTCTGCCGGAATTTCAGCCGCCGATGAACCACCACCTGAGGTTATTGAGTTTCTGGCGGAGGCACGCCTCTCTTCCTTCTTAAATCGGATGCCACACGCATTGCATAACGACTGCGCCAAATTAAATCATTTGTCACATCCAAAATATTAGTGAAATGTATACACATTATCCATTTAATTAATGTAGTCATATATACTAGATATAAAGATGCTATTAATTCGAGATTAAAATAATAAATGATAGCTTAACATCTTTATAACTTTAAAAACAAATTATATTAGCTATAAACTGAACACAACCTAACTGTTTTAAACATATTAAAAAAAAAAGTTATAAACGATTTTGTAAGAAAGAATTATAAACGGTCCAAATTTTTATGTGATGTGACATATAATGATTAAAAAAAAGTCTTCTACTTAGCAGAATATATAAGGGCGTTTTGCCTGATGCATGCAATAGTTTTTAAGTTTTGAATAGCCAAAATGACACTTTTTTGCTTTTATTACAATCTTAGATACTTTTATTATTAAATTACCTTGGGTCCTTTTGGTCCGTTTCTCCATAGAGGTGTAGAAGTTGTGTCGCAGCTAGCACAACGGCGAGGTAGGTTGTGATCACCACCGCCCTTCTTGTACGACGACGTTTTAGCGTTTCCTCCGTGATAGTAGTAATCGCCGGAGATGTTGTTAGAACTAGCGGAAGAAAATCTACGGTGGTCGTCGAGACGAGTGGATGGTGTTCCAAGTGAGAGAGTGCAATCAACAGAAGTTGATGAAGAGAGATTGTTATAAGGATCATAATTTTGATTGTTTTGCTCGTCATTTTCCAAGGAAAAAAACATGGAGAAATTAGGGTTTGTTTGGTATCCCATCATGCAATTGAGGTTTAGAGTGAGAGAGAATGAGAGAGATTAGAGATGTGTGTTGTTTTTTGGTTGCTTTGTGAGTAAGTTATAAGGTACAAATTGAGACATGGCTACATATATATAGACCCTTTGGAAACTTAACGACAAAAGGAATTGGTATGATCGAATCTATTGTAGTGAAGATTACATATTTGCTACTTTATCTAAAGAAAGCAACAATTCTACAATGGATATTCCCAAGGGCTTTAATTAACTCAATATTTTCTTAATCGAGTTTTTGCCTTTTTGGGGTACGGAAAACAAATTATGCATAAGTCTGTTTTCCACGCGGCCAATATGCCACAGTGTAATCAGTCTCAAGACTCTCAACCAACAATAATAGATTAATTTGTTAAGAAGTGGAGCACCACTTTTTATTTCAGTTCTTATATTCAAATCTAGATACATGATTTTTGTTTAACATTCTCATTTCTGTGGTACAAACACGTCTCCTCGTGTTAGGAAATGTCTTTTTCGTATTGGATTTTGAATCAATATCAAAAAATTTCATATGTTTTTTTTCATGTCGTTTCAGTTTTTATACGATACCTTAGGAACAAGTTTTACTACTAGTATATAATGCATACTAGTATATTATTCATGTCATGAGTTGTTTCCTTTTATTTCATGTTTGTGTTTAAATAAAAGTGACAAAAGCAAACTATAAAAGTTTAACATTCTTATTTTTAAGCAGGATAAGTTAAAGACTTCAAAATTTAATATTTAATGCCAGTAAATAAGCAGTAATAATGAGAAGTGTTTATCTGCAGTTTTGGTGTCGGAAGGGTTGGTCAAAAAAGGCCCACGTGAATGACAATGTCACGGTCTTCTAAGGATTTGGTCTCTCTCCGATTACGAAGCCCCTTTCACTCATTGCTCTTTTCAATCCTCCGACTAAATCCGAGTCTTTCCCTGGACATTTAAATTAATGAAATAAAGCTAATTAGTAATAACATAAATCTTACAGTTGATGAGAAAACGAAAGAAAGAATGGACAAACAGTATTGAACTACAAGTCTACAACCCAAGTCAATTAACTCTGGAGTATTATTTACTATTTTCAAATTATGAGATTAATGGTTTTATACGATACATTGTTTTAATCAAAATCACAATTCAATTATGCGATTCATTTAGAGAAAAATGTATATATTATTTTGTGAAACTACAAAATTATACTATTTATTATCTTTTTTTTAAGAATGTTAAATTTATTCAAACAAAAATAAAACCTCTTTTTTTACAATGAATGCATCTGTTTTTTAAGCTTATTTAAATGGTTTAGATACACAAAGTAGAAATTGATACTATTTTTTATCACAATTTTTCACAGAAATCGGGGAACCTCAATATTTGAAGGTTTGTAGTATTTCTTGTTAGTTAATTATATTTATATATGATGTATACAAAATATAAAACTATCCAAGTAGCTTAATATATATATTCAAAATTAGTTAAAGATTTTTCTTTTAAGAAAAAATGGAACCATGTTCAAAACTTCAAATGATCAAGTATCACATCTTTAAAAAGGGAAAAATCGAGACTTGTTTGTCGTTTCATAACAATGTCGTTTGCTACTTTGGAACTGGATAAAAATTAGAACCAAATACTGAAGCTTCTTTAATATAAATGATATATATATATATATATATATATATATAAACTTTTATATGTTAGAAATAGGGAGAACTAGTACTGTTTAAGCTAGGAATGAAAATAAAAAGTGTAAAGGTAAAGGGAATTCCGAAGTGAGATTCTTGGCAATGATCAAAAGCAACATCTTGTGTTCTTTCTTTGGCTTGGGGAGCGAGAGATTCAATTGATCAGTCAAAGAAGCAAACTCCAACTCAAAATATTTTTCTTAAAGCAAAAATCAGAAAAAGTACAAAACGAATAAACTCAACTGGGATACACCAAACACTCAATTGCTACTTCTTTTCCTTTATCCTTTTTTCCCCTATTTTGGGTTATATACTTAGTTCGTTCCTCTCCTAAAGCAGATGATGTTTTTGCCAAGACAAGAATAATAGTAAATATCCACAGGAAGCCTAACAAAATTCTTAACTCGAAAGCAAAATGGCTTAGCGTAAGGTGATCTCGTCAATAATTTGTTTGATTAAATATGCATATGTGCCTATAAAGTATAACTCTGTAAATATATCGCATAGATTAAGTTAATCAAATTTTTTTCGTTGTTATATCTATCTTTATTTAGAAGTTATATCGGTCTATAGATATAATCTCTTTCCCTTATCTTAAGCTCTGTTTCTCCGATTGGTATTGCGTCTAAAAAACTCCTTGCATCGATCCGATTGTGATTAGTCTTGGGGAGCCTTTGTATGCATCACTTTTTGGTAATATATTTTCAAATGTAACAAAAATGTTATATTGGTCTACTAATATATAAGTTTAGGACATAAAAAAACGAGAAAACAAAAAACAATCGGGCATATACGATCGCCATTTTGTCGAATACTTGAGACTAACTAGTAATGATTTTTAAAAAAATAAAAATAGATTGCGTTTGCAAAGAAATAAGAACAAAAACTTGATCGCAGAATATTTTCTTCCATTTCTTCTTTTCTTGTGACGTACCCAAGAATATGGACTGGCATATTATATACTTAATTAGTCTGAAAATAATATGATCAAATAAAGATCCAAAGAATATCAAAGATTCAATAGAGTTAAAGAGGCAGGCTTTAAGCGAACATAGAGAATAAAATCAGAGTTGCGATTGGTGAGCTAGTTGTTTATTTAAGAAGGCTGCCGTTATTAACAGAGATGTCTCTCTCTTATCTCTTTCTAACACATGCACTTTGTTTCATGGAACAAGAAACCTAAACTATGATTACCCCAAGACACTATAAGTGCTCGGCTTTGCCATTAAAATTGCATATACTATATTATAGTATAAATATTATTATATGTTTCTTCGCTAGACAACAAAACTAAGTTATATATTCACGTGGCTTTAAAACTTTCAGTTTTCTGGTGACTGGTGGTTGAAATGCAATCAGTCAGTGCATAGTATTTTTCAAATTGCATTGTTAAGATGACCACAAAGTACTATGCACAAACACAAAAATGATCAAATATTCAACCGCGTATTTATAAAAAAGGAAACTAATCAGTAATCAAACACGGTAAACGCCTTGTCACTTAAATTGTGAGTAAATTAAAGTTCGTTTGTTGTCACATATACCCGTGATCTAGGCTTCGATTGTTTCAAACGTAAATTTATGCAATGCGAAGACAAAAAATCACAGATTAATTGTCACCTTTTCATAAACTATTTTTTGCAGAAACTGAATGCAAATAAATAGAAAAAAAAACATAACATTTGCTTTTGGCATTAGCGTATGCGATTAACAAAAGAAAAATAACAATTGTTAACATATACAAGGATCCATGCATGCAGATTAAAAGCAAGTGTTTAACTAGGTGATTTAGTGATCTAATCAGTAATCACCAATTTACGACGCCAATTTAATTTAACGTTTTCGATTTACCGTACTGTATGATACGGTCCTTATCCAACACTCAAACAACAAGAGAAAAGAAAACTAAAGAGAATGCCAGCAAAATAGCCAACAAGAACAACAACAATAACAACAAAAGCAAAAGAAAAAACATCCATTAAAAGGTTCAAGATCCGATTGGGTTAGACTATCTTTATCTTTTTTTTTGTTGGTTTGTTTGATTATTAATTACGTTTTTATTATGGAGTTTGTTTTTGTTTGACCGATTGACTTTCTAGATAACTTACCGGCCACTTTTACTTCTCCTGTGTATATTCTATAATACCTTTTGTCGAGGCATCGAACCCATAATCTCCCCAGAGACGTGGTTAGTGGACCTACCCACTAATCCAATAGAATAAGGCCCATTTTTATTATAGCAATAATGGGCCTATCTAACTGAAGGCACATTATTATAATAGCCTTAATGGGCCTATCTAAATGAAGGTCCATTATTATTATATCATTAACGGGCCTATCTAATTGAAGGCCCATATGGTTCGTTGCAAATTCTTCGATTTGAATGTTTCCAATAGAATAAGGCCCATTATAATTATATCATTAATGGGCCTATCTAATTGAAGGCCCATATGGTTCGTTGCAATTTCTTCGATTTGCTGCTTCTCTCCGTTCGGACATCATCGTGGAGTAGAGAAGCTCTGTTGTGTGATTCGAAACAACTGAAAAATGGGACTTTTAAGCATCATTCGGAAGATCAAGAAGAAAGAGAAAGAGATGCGTATTCTTATGGTGTATGTATAGATTCACAAAACTGTTATTAATCTCTTCAGAATCTAAAATTACATTTCTCTAATTTGATGGTTTTTGTAGGGGACTTGATAACTCTGGGAAGACGACGATTGTTCTGAAAATGAACGGAGAAGACACAAGTGTGATTAGTCCAACTCTTGGGTTCAACATCAAAACCATTATTTACCAAAAGTAAAAACAATTCTCTCTCTTGCTCATTTCTTGTGGTTTCTTGTTCTTTAAAAATTTTGGTTGAGGAATATCATCGAACACGTTACGTGCAATGGTGATTTAGTGTGTTATATGTGTTTGTGTGTAGGTATACGTTGAATATATGGGATGTTGGTGGGCAAAAGACTATAAGATCATACTGGAGGAACTACTTTGAGCAGACTGATGGGTTGGTTTGGGTTGTGGATAGCTCTGATCTTAGGAGGTTAGATGATTGCAAGATGGAGCTTGACAATCTCTTGAAGGAAGAGGTATTTTTAGTCTGATGCTTGGTTGCTGTTTGTGATGAAGATGATGATCTATATACAAGTGGTGGAATGAGTTTTGGATACTGATTTTTGTTTTCTTTAATGGCAGAGGCTCGCTGGGTCATCTTTGCTGATACTAGCAAATAAGCAGGATATTCAAGGTGCTCTTACACCTCAAGAAATTGGCAAAGTAAGGCTTTTGTAGCCATATAGAAACTGTTATGGAAGTCGGGATTATAAGCTTTAATCTTTGTCTATATGTCTTGATAGGATATGTGTGTGTTGTGTCGGATTTAATCTTTGTTTCACTGTCTTAAAAGGGTTTCTTTGTTGATTTCAGTGAGGATAAGTGGGTTAAAGTAAGATATGCTCGTCTTGTATTTTTTGCTAAACTGAGTTTTCATCTTCTTGATTGTGCAGGTGCTTAACTTGGAGTCCATGGATAAAAGCCGGCACTGGAAAATCGTGGGTTGCAGTGCGTACACAGGTGAAGGTTTGTTGGAAGGATTCGATTGGTTAGTTCAAGACATTGCCTCCAGAATTTACATGCTTGACTAGTCTCTGTGTTCCTCAACTAATGGGATTGCGCAATGGCATGTTCTGCTCGAGTAATATTACAGCCGAAGATTACACATCACATTGCATACCCGACCTGTCGACTCATTACCATTATCTTTGTTTCTGCTCATGTGAGTTCATATCTCCATTTTACCTTTTTCTTTCAGTCTTGTTGTAACAATGATTCTACAAACATACATCTATGTTTGAAGACAAAATCTTCTAATGTTGTTTGATTGAAAGTGACTTTGACCACAAAATGATGTTTCATACATCCAAGTAAAACTTATTACTGATAAGCAAATCCCAAATCTATTACCAAACGATCAAAGTTTCTCCGGGAAGTAAAACGGAAGAAGCATACAAAAAAAGAATCATTTCGACTTCTTTCCTACCTTCTTCTTGACGACTTCGTCGATGTACATAATCCCTTTGCCCTTATAAGGTTCAGGAGGTTTGCAACTCCGGACTGTCGCAGCAAACTGATGCACCCTGTCCTTGTCGATTCCGGTGCAGCAAACCACATTGTTCTTGAAACAAAAGACACGAACAGCCGGAGGAACAGCTAGCTCGACTTCGTGACTGTAACCCAATTTGAGGTATAAGAAACGCCCTGCTTCCTCAGCTCTAGCTTTGTATCCAACTCCAACTATCTTCAAGAACCGAAAGAACTTCGCTTCCATCTTCTCCTACAAAGAATTCCCACAAGAACCACCTGTCACTAAAACGAGACAATCTCTGAACATCTCTGAATCTCATACAAACCATCCCGTACACGTGTAAACAAGCCAAACAGGAAATACGTCGAACAGTTTCCGTGCAATATCACGACAACACTAAAAAACGCAAAACAAACCCCATTTACATGAACACAGTGAGTTCTCCACAACTAACCCAATTCCCAATGAACACAATGAGTTCCATAACCGAAAATGAGAAAGAAGCACAAAAGATCTTGAAATCATTTGCAAGAATAAGCCAAGAAGATAGTGAGAGATTCATATACAAGAACAGATACCTTTCTTACTTTCCGGTGAACAAAAAGACGAAGGACCAATAGGACGGTGCTACTTCTTCGCCGGCGGATCCAGATCACTCCCTAACTCCTCCTCTCCGGCCTTAAAACCTTCTTCTTCTTAATTTCGTTTCTTTAGAAAGCAGATTAAAAATGGTTGACGTTTTCAGCACTGAAAAACGGCACGCTTTCTTTTGTTTATTACGAAGCCCATTGGGTTACTACTTCATAAAGCCCAATAAGTCTTTTAGTATTTCTATTTTTACAAAGCCCATTGGGTTTACTTCACAAAGCCCAATAAGCCTTTTTAGTATCGACGTTTGTTTCCTCGCCGCTCTCGTCTCCACCTCGCCGCTCTCGTCTCTTCGCTCTCTCTCAGCAATGGCGGATTCGATTTTCAGAAAGCTAAGAGACGGAGGAGAAGAAGGAGAGCTAGCACCAGCTCTAACCATAGAAGAAACTGTAGCTTCACCTTTCGCCCTCGATGTCTCTGGCTACCTTCTCGCAAACCTATCTTCATCAATCTTGGCTGGCAAATCCAAGTCACAGTACAACACACTTCATCAAACCCTTATTCCTACTAAGTCCAATCTCAACATAAAAATCTTAACTTTCTTGTTATTTTGCTATGCAGTGGTCTCGTGCTCATCACATTCTCTCGGAGCCCTTCGTTCTATTTACAGTTCTTGAAGCAAAATGGAATCTTTGTCTCTTCATCTGCTAAATGGTGATGTTTTGTTTCTAAATCCGTTAACTTGTAGTAAGAGTATGATGGGATGTGTTTTAGCATGTGTTTGATACGGAACTGGTTTTTGTCTTAAAGGATTCGTGTTTTGGATTGTTACACTGATCCATTAGGCTGGATTGATCAGTCTTCAACTGAAGGTTCAAGTTTGATTAAGTTACATAAGTGTGTTAGTGACTTGAAGAGGCTTTTCTCTTCTATCATTGAAGCAGGAAGAGGTACTTCTTTTACATTTTTTTTCAGTTTGATTGATCTTTTTTTAAAGGATTATATGAGATTAAAGTTGATTACTTTGCTGTAGAGATGGTTGGAGATGGGAAGACACGTTTCTGTGTTGCCATAGATTCAGTAAGCAAACTTTCCCTTTTGAGTTTTGGACATGAACTGTCGAAAATAAGGAGTGGTTTTCTTATTTAGTTGAAACTCTGAATCAGGTGAATGAGCTGCTAAGACATTCGTCGATGCCATTAGTTTCTGGTCTTTTAACAGATCTTCGAAGCCACGGTAGATTCACATTCTTTGCAACATGAACCTGAACACCATTTTATTAGCTTTACTCGTTCTTCGGGTTAACACCAAAGGTTGAAATTTTGTTGGTGCAGCACAAGTTTCCAGTTTGTTGTGGTCATTAAACACTGACCTTCACCAAGAGAAGGTGACGAATGCGCTTGAATATATATCCACCATGAAAGCCAACTTAGAACCTTTGTGTCCATCTTCGGATGGGAAAAGGAATGCTTTGGAAAACCTCTTCTTGGTTCATCAGGATTTCGGTAGAGGACGGTTCCATGTCCGGTTTAAGCTTAGAAAGGGACGTGTCAGAGTAATGGTGAGTTTCTCTCTTGCTCTATTCTCTGTACCCTATATGAGTATCATTTTGAGTTAACAACCTTGTACCGCTTTACCTTACAGTCTGAAGAATATCATGTTGATCAAATGGGAATACACTTTTCACCCATTTCCTCTGCGGAAACTGTTATTGCAACCACCAAAAGCCTTTTGCCTAAGGCAAGTTATCTTGCTTTGCTTCTTAGTTTCTTATCTCTCTGTTGTTAAGTTTTTTGGCCTCACATCAGTGGTTCTTTTGGTTCAGGTTCAGTTCAATCTACAGTTGTCTGATAAAGAACGAGTTGAAAAAGAAAAAGTTGTGCTTCCTTTCGAGCACCAAGGTGAGTTGTACATCACATTTGGTGATAAAGCCAGAGAATTTTTAAGGTCATTAATGTTTAACATGGTTCTGTTCTTCAGATCATGGAAAATCAACAGAGATCTATGATGGGCGGAGACCTCTTGCGGATGGCAAGATTGATGCAACACCATTGTCTTCCGGAGAGTTGCAGACCGATGTAGTTTCAGCGGGTAAAGGTGGGGAGATAATATATTTCAGAGATTCGGACGATGAGCATCCGGATTCTGATGAGGACCCTGATGATGATTTGGACATTTAGTTGCTCTTGTAAGAACCAGAAAGTGGCTATAGTTTTGGTTTTGCAAAGGTG
Organism: Sisymbrium altissimum; assembly: GCA_900406495.1. Taxonomy (NCBI): domain Eukaryota; kingdom Viridiplantae; phylum Streptophyta; class Magnoliopsida; order Brassicales; family Brassicaceae; genus Sisymbrium; species Sisymbrium altissimum. The sequence continues at coordinate 30,760 of OVBI01001160.1, read as the reverse complement.
CTTTGGGATCTTAGTTGTTAGATTTATCCACACTAGATAGAAGATTTGTAACTACTGCTGGATTATTAGTTACAATTTGTTATAGCAATGATGTCATCTTCTATTCTTCTTGAGCTGTTCTTAATTTGTTCCTTGTGTTGTTGCATAATCAACACAATTTTTTTTCTTCTTTTTTTGGTCAAATCAACACAAATTTAATTTAGACACATTTGAATGGAATAGGAAAAAAATCAAAACCAGACGAAAGGTTACTTAATATGGTCTTGCACTACATCAAATAACTTCACGTAGAAATTAGAATTACGTGTTGGTAAGGGTCGTATAACTTTAATTTAGGTTGAATTCAAATCTTATTATTTTGTTTTTGACTTCAAGAAAGCAAAATTAGTTACCTACAATGACTTCAAGAAAACTTAATATACTTTTTATTACAAGTTTGGTGATTTCACTGACATACATATATAATTCCTTCTATTGTTGGGGTACATTGTTTCCTGACAAATAAATAATTCCTTTTTTATTATAACGAATTCAACAATAGTGAATTGATCATTGACCAATATTGCATTCTTGAACTAATTGTAGAAGAATGAAAGGATATAAATAGAAGCCTCGTCGTATAGACTCGGCAACAACAATAAAACTTTGAATTTGTTATTTTTTCTAGAAAGAAAATGGTTATGTTCAGAGTAGTGGTAGCTTCTCTTCTTATATCTCTTCTATTCCTCCACCTCGTCCATGCTGATATGGAGGTTTTATTATTATTTGGGTACTTTTCTTTAATTGCTCCGTCGGTATAAGTTCTAATGTTTTTGAAATGGTATTTTTCCTGCAGACGATGAACACCAATAAAATCGGTAACTACATAATCATATATATACACATATACATGTATAAATGCAAATATTTGTGAGTACAAATCTAAGAATATGTTTCCTTGCACATTGTATGTACTCGTAGATTGCGGGAGCAGGTGCAAAGAACGGTGCAGTCTCTCAAGTAGACCGAACCTTTGTCACCGAGCGTGTGGGACTTGTTGTGCTAGGTGCAACTGCGTACCAACTGGAACGTACGGAAACTACGACCAGTGCAAGTGCTATGCTAGCCTCACCACCCACGGTGGTCGCCGAAAGTGCCCTTAAACACACAAAATACTTAAGCCTTGTTACAAAAATACACACACACACAAAATACTTTTAGTTAATGAAGAGAATGAATAGGGGAAAAAAAAACAGTGAGAACTGTATGTTAGACATTTGTGTGCAACTCTACGATCTTGGTTTGTGTTAATCGAATCCAAATTATACGTGTTATATTTGTTTGTGTAACCAGCCGGTTAAAGTTTATCAATGATAAGTTTTTAATAGAGTTAGAACCAGTTTATTACAAAAGAATAAGAAAAAAAAATTAAATATTTGGACTCAAACACAACCAACAAAGAGCCTTAGTTGAACTGTCTCATAAGCAAGGGAAGCAAATATAAGCGATTCCAAATCACAACATGTCAACATCTATGTGCCGAAAACTGTTGATCCTTCCACAACCGTAGATAGTGACTTGCTATGACACACGAGAGGCCGCTTGCGCAAGCCGCAAGTTTCTATCACCTTCAAAAGCCGTGATATGACGAAGAGTGTTAACATAAGTTTGAACCGGCCAATGATTCTTCTCCGGATTTGTATGTGTTGGTTTAAGAATCAGTTAGCATTCATCATGATGAGGTTGCATATAAATTTGTTTTGGTTACAATATAGAGTGGACCGAAAATTTATCGTAACTCTCATTCAATTCATCACTAAAGTCGCATTGAACTTGCATACAAAGAGTTTTTAGAAAAAAATTAAAGAGTTAGGCATTGACAACTATCAACAAAAATGAAGGGAAAATAAATTGTTATCCAAAGACAAGCTTCCTCTAGCTACATAATCTAACTTCTTATATAATTTTACATTCTTTCTAAAAAAAAACAAGAAAACAAAAAAATCTAACTTCTTGAAAATGCGCTTTTCCTTGTAGATACAGATGAGATCATGAGAATGTCGCCATCTTTAGACAAGTTGCATTTGCTAGGATGTACTCTGCCACTTTCTTTTCTTGCTTTGTCCCTTTGTAATGTCTCCACTCGAAGATCTCTAGATGAGACAATAAACATTCGGGAACCGAGCACGGTTGGTTCCACCAATCCATAGGGTCAGCGTCATATCGAACATAATGTTTCAGTTTCAGCTTGAGAACTTTAAGTCTTGGAGCGGATTCGAGTATAGAGTTTAGTAGATTCCACCACACTGGGGAACATGTACATAGCTCTACATGTTCAAGCGATGAGAAGCAGAGAGAGCCAGTAGGATACAGAATCTTTGAAGTTTTAGAACACAGAGAGAGTTGTTGGATTGAGGAAAGAGATCTTAAAACCTTGTCAGATTGGTCACAAGCAACATCGACGTTTGCCTTAACCAGCTCAGGCATATGTCCAAACCGTAAAGCGTTACTGAAGTGATCTCTAATGTTCAAGTACCTCAAAGAAGGAGCATTTATCACAAATCCATAAACACCCACGGGTTGAGATACCACCCCCGAATAATCGATAGATAAACTCCTGAGAGTAGGCACATCAATAGTATACATCATCACATTGACAAATTTTGTTCGTCTCACAACCAAATCTTCAAGAACTGGACAACTGCCTAAAAGCCTTTGAACAGAATCGTCGTCTGAGAACCTGACAGACAAAAGGTGCAGGGTTTTAAGAAACCGCAGCCGGAAACAATCTTGAGAAGAAGGAACAGACACGAGACTTAGTTTTTGGAGTATCAATGTTTCAACGGTCCAAAACGTGTTATCCAAGCTTCTCGGGAATCCGTAGGGTGCATACATCGACTCGATTCTCAACTCTCTAACAGAGTGGTGCTCCAATAATTCGAGGAATGTTTCCAGTGTATAATTCAATAGAGGACCAAGCTGGAGATGGGAGCTTTGTATAACTCCAGGGTTACGAAATAGACGTGAGCGAAAAGGATATAGGCCGTAATCGTAATATTCGTAATTGAGTTTGGTCACACACTTCCAGAGAAAACGCCATCGCTTCGACAGGACGCTTGTGGCAACCACCTTGTCAATAGTTAGTGATGACAATATCTTCAAAAGCAAATCATCTGGCAACGAGCTGATCTTGTCTGTCTTCTTACTCTTCATATTTTTTTTTTTCTTGGTGAATTTTACTAACCGACAGCCTGAATATATTAGATGAGTATATTTATATACACAATTAGGATTTCTAACCGAGATAGGTTTTATTAAGGAGAAAGCAATTTGGAAATAGCTAGGGGACTCATCTAGTTTTAGTCGGCGGATATGCTAATTTTGGAAATTATTAAAAAAAATTAGTCGGGAAAAAGGAAACTACGTAACCTATTGTTAATGAAAACAAAAAACAACTAGACATACAAAATTCTCAAAGGACCATAAATTCAAATCTCATCTATATAGAACCACCAATTTTGAACAATCATAGTAAAACTGAAATACATATTTCTGAACTAAAGCCAAAACCATAAACCAAACCCAAACTGACGTCTCTACCATTACATCAAACCATGCAGAACCGAAGTAATAATAATCCTCATCTGAATCCGAACAAGATTCCGAAGGATCAAAGATCTGACCAACGAACAAAACGGTTCCAGTTTTGTCTTCTCAATCAAGAAAAGAAAAGGATGATCAGCTACAAAATTTATCCTCTTAGGAGGCATCCATTTCCACACATGCTTTATGGTACAACGAAATGGAATGCAACAACTGATTCAAAACACTCGTAACAGAAAAACCGAGATTTTAAACTTTGGAATTCTGAATTCTCAAGTTCATCTCTGTAACTTGGAATGTGATTATCCACGAATGTGCTTCTCCTCTGGAACCAGCGGCGTGCATGGTGATCGCAGAGTTGATTGACGCCGGCGAGAAGATGACATTAGAGTCTTTGGGCGCGAAAGATAAGACGCAACAAAAGACTTCAGGACCATTTCGTGTTGCAACAAAAACACCAAAAAGTAATTAAGTTCTATCAGAGGCCCATTTCGTGTTGCAACAAAAACGACATTAAATAAATCAACTTCAAGGATCAGAACCTCTCCCTAGACGGTAAGTGTAGCGAGTGTCTGCAAGAAAGAACATCCTTCAGAAACAGACCGATAAAGAAAGAAATTGGCAGGAAGCACAACCTCCAAGGGCCCCGCCTAGTTTTTTGTAATGTAGATGCAGCTTAGCAATCAGAAACGTAAGTCTGTGGCAGATACATTTGACCTTACTCACAATCAAATCAAAAAGCAGATCAAGAATATATAAAAGAATTACAAATACGGACAGAATTAACAGGCAAATTGGTTCAAATCTGGGTGGATTCGAACCACCAACCTCTCAACTTCCAAGAAGATGAGCGCTCTACCATTTTGAGCTTACAGATTTACGTCACAGTTCTATCACAATATTGCAAAACCCATCTAGACTCAATGTTCTTTATCTTTCGACAGATGACTTAATAATAAATTACCAAACGAACTGGTCTACGAAGAAATTCGTAAACCATTTCAATTTCTCAAGAAAATGATCACAAATACAGCAATAGGGACACAATAAAAAAAAAAAAAACTTCCTTTTAACTGCAATTAACTTTCCAATGTTCACCAAATAGTAAAAGTATGACATAACAAAATGTAAATAAAGATGTAAAACAGAACACAGCCCAAATAATTTACATGGCTATACAAACCAATATAATTTGCTTGATGGGGTACCTTGGTTTACAATTCACATCAACAGCTGTTAAGATAGCTCAGTATTCCACTAGACAGCTATAGCTTCTTCGCCACCCCAACTTCACACTTCTTCAGACATGAATTTCGAAGTTGCGAAACAGCTTGCTTTATTCAATCCAACTATACATCTCAAACATGATCTTAGAGACTTGAACTAGACAAATACAATACAACACAACAAACAAGAAATAATTTTTTGCTAACGACTTGGAAAACGAAATCGAACAATTATCCTTAGAATGATGATTTTTGCAGACTCGACTGTTGTATGCCATATTGGTGGAACTGTGAAACAATTAATTCTTGTTCTTGTTGATATAAAAGAAGTTAATCATAATTATGTATGGAAGGCACATAACGATATAATTTAGAAAGGTATTAAAAATTCTAAACTAATACAGTCGGAGGTACCTGACGTCTAGGGAAGATTGTTAGGGCATGGCCACGACTTCTGGTAGATTCGATTTTTCATGATTTCTAGTCACGTTACGATTCGGTGCATATAAGTAAATATAAAGTAAGGGAGGTAGAGAAGGGTGTGTGAAAGCGAGAGAGCACAACACAGCACACACGTGTGGAGGAGAACCCGGGATAAATAAATAATAAAATCACCCGTGCGAACTCCTCCCCACACCACAAAAAATATTATTTTTTTATTGACGATCTGTTTTTTTTTGACCTGCCATGCAAGCGCACCTGTCATGGCAAAGGTCGGATGACAAAGATGCAATCAACATCTTATACATCCCTATATTTTACTTTATTTCCCACACATCAACCCCGATCTTCCTCTCCATGCACACACCAATAGCCTCAACCGCCAAAACGTCGCCGTTTTACGGATCTCGCATCGCTTAAAGCCTCATAAGACAATCACAGGGGCAGATCTGGTACTCCAGGACAAAAATCATGATTAGAGACCTGAAAATCGAGACCACGAATAGAAGGTAAACACAGATCGATAGGAGACGAGATTCACCTGTAGAGGAAGCAAGGTTTTCGTCAGATCTGATGATAACAGACTAAATCGCTCCGATTTCGACACCGATGTGTAGATCGAGAGGCGCTATAACACAAAGAGACGTTATGAATGAAAGATTCGACGCCATGGAAGCGAGATCTGACAAAAGTTTAGAGAAGGTGCGAGAATAGAGGCGGCTAATGAGATATAACCCTAGGATCGATGTATTGGTATTTATATCAAAGGGTTAGAATGATGGACGGTCAAGATTAAATGATTAGATAACATATCGACGGTTTTAAAATCTGCCTCGTGGGTCGTTGCGTGCCTTTCGGGTCATTAGTCATTTAAAGCGTGGCGGTCGTTATTAAAGGAAAAGGATAAAATATTGAAGAAATTAATATAATAATAAAAAAGAGGCGGTTTTAGTAATGGACGGCTAAAATGCGTTGTCTTGACGCATCTTTTTGTTTGAGATCCTTATGGGCCGTGGGCTTCCTTCCTGGCAATTCTAATTTTCCACAAACACCATTTCGATTATCTTTCCTATAATTTTTTTTGTTCATAGTATTTTTCTATTATATTTTATTATATAATAAAATATAAATAATTTGGATGTTTTTGAAAAATAGAAAAGATGTTACGAGATTTTTAATTTGAAACTCATTCACACGCATAAAATCAGTATACGGATAAATTAGTATAAAGTGTTCGAATCCACCCGACACTTATGACATATATTAATTTTATTCTACCAATTTGGGTTGATCATCTTATTTAATTTGTTTTTCAGTTATGTTGGCAAAAAAAAATACAAATAAACTAGAGTAAACAGATTCCAATATCCGAATTTTTTAAAATATCTGAATCCAGATTCGGATCCAACTAATCTATATTTTTATTATATAAGACATGTAAATTATATGCTTTAGACCACATTTTATTAATATAGATTAAGGTTACATCTCATAATTATTCTATATTTTTCTTTGGAAGAAACTTTTATAATAGAGAGTTGGATTCCACAACCTTCTTCAAAAATAATGCTATTTTTTTCTACTTTTTTCATATATTTTTTCTAATTTTTTTCGTTTACCACATGTTATATTTGTTGTTATTCTTTAGATATTTATTTCAATTTGGTTTTGTCGAATATATTTAAAAATCGCTTGGTTCCATAATTTGAAAACCACTTTATCCTTAAGAAATTCTTTTTTGTCAAATAAGTTTTGGTTCTGATTTGAGATATATTTTATCTTAATTTATTTATTTTTATCTTTTTAAAAAAATATTTTTGTATATCTTTTAAAAAAAATTGACAAAAAAATTAAAAATAAATTATTAGATATAAAAATAAAATGAAGTTAATTTTAATTGATTTCATGTGTTGTTGAATGTTTTTTTGTTCAAAAAAAATTGAACAAAAAAAATCTTAAATATTTATTTTACGCGACTGAAATAGTTGGGACAGCACTGTTAAGACTCGTCATCAGCCGAGGTGTCGATGCCATTGACAGCGTCTGAGCTGGTCCAAATTCTTTTTTCATCAGAAGTCTATCAGCCATTGTATCTTTCTTTTTCCTTTTTTTTTTTTACTTTAGAGGTCTCTGTATTTTCTACTTTGTTTTTTTACTAATGAGGTCTTTGTGTTTTCATTGTCTTGGTATTGTGCTTATTTATAGACAAACCAAGCCAATACGAGGAAATGCATTCATTCGCCCATTTCCTCATCAGGTGCGTTATATAAAGCTTTGTCATTTTAACCACGTCTCTACTTTCATTTCACAATCAGTAAAAACTTGAAAAATATTTAGACGTGAATTTCCTTATATAACCTCAGTGGTGGATTATGACTCAACTGAAAGAAGCTGAGAGTCAGATTAGAAGGAAAAGAGAGGACAGCAGAGCTAAACGCATACATTATAAGCTTATAACTACAAGAGTGGAAAAACGAAAAAAAAAAAAAAAGGGTTAGGGACAGTTGGAAAAAGATTAAGGCAAAGTTAGGAACAAACATTTATTTTCTTTTCTTTTTTTATTAATCTTATTTTACGAAATATTTTACTTCTCTTTGATCCTGTAAGAATTGTTCAATGGGATGCCACATTTTAAAATACAGAAGAGACCAGTTATTATAGAGAAAGGTGAACTCGAACTCATCACAAGCTCTTGGAAAAAAAGTTGATGAAATCTCAATATACTCGAGCTTTTGGAGGAAAAGTGTCAACCTCATCGTCCAATGTGTTCATGTGGACCGGTCTATACTCCAGTTTCACCTTTCCTTCTTCCCAATACCTTCACCATATACATAAAAGAAACACTCCATAACTACACAAACCCATTTATGATTTGTAATAACTAGTGGACTATATGTACTAACAGTCTCATTCCTAAGTCCTATCTATGAAATATATATGCATATACACCCTCAAGATTTTTCTACTTTGATTTAGCACTAATCTATATATTGTTGCCAAAAGACTTTTAAAGAGATATAAGAAATATTATTTTACCCCAATGTGTGCTTCATCCAATTCTCGTCGTCTCGTTTCTACAAAAAAAAAAAAACATACCAAAGTTTCTCTACGTTATCTAACTATCGACTCAAGACAATTTTGCTATATAAAGAACATAGAACTTACCGTGAAATCTTCACGAGCATGTGCTCCTCGACTCTCCTTTCTAGCCTCAGCAGAATGCATTGTTATACACGCATTAATCAAAAGATTCTCCAACTCTATAGTTTCTATCAAATCCGAGTTCCTAAAATGCAAAGTTTCCAAAACAGAGTTTTAGAACTTAGCCTAAAGAAAGAGAGTTTTAGAAATTAGCCTAAAGAAAGCTTTTTACACGAACGAGAAGTAGTCTCACCATATCAAACTCCGATCCTTCACTTTGACATCACCAAAACTGTCCCACGTCTCATCGATCAAACCACAACCTATAATCATCATTACCAAAGAGCAAAAAAAAAATAAAAAACTTTTTAAATTATATTCACTCTAAACCTTCATCAGGTCATAAGTGTTAGCTCTTTGTTACCTTCTGCTAGTGTTTCTTGTGTACGGAAGACAGCAGCATTGTTTTGCATTACTCTTTGCATGTTCAAACGGATTTTCGACGTTGGAAGCGACCCATTTGAGTTCCTTATTCGGTGCAACCATTGAATACTCTTCTCACCCGCATCCTTCTCTAAAGGTCTCAGTTTCTCGCCTTGACAAATATCATAAAGTAGAGCGATATCTTTCAGAAACACTTACTTCCATCAACCTACAGAGCTGGAAATATATGAATCTGCATACCTGGTTTTTGAATCTCTGCCACTCTGTTTGCACAAGCTCTTCCAAAAACAACAATGTCAAGAAGTGAGTTTGCACCAAGTCTATTAGCGCCATGAACAGATGCACATGCTGCTTCTCCTGCAGCCATTAGTCCAGGAACTATAGAATCTGGATCATCGCCTCTAACAGTAATCACCTGAGAATCACACAGATGCTCAAAACACTCTTCAGATGCTGAACATATCCTTATGCTCTACACTGAAAACCGTTTGATCTTATCGTTTACCTCTCCATGGTAGTTTGTAGGAATGCCACCCATATTGTAATGCACAGTAGGCAACACAGGAACTGGCTCTTTTGTAACATCAACACCAGCGAAAATAGCAGCAGTTTCAGATATACCAGGAAGCCTCTCTTTTAGAACCTCTGGTGGTAGATGGTTAAGGTAAAGGTGAATATGATCCTTCATGGGTCCTGTTAAAGAAATTTTTTGTATTATATAAGTCTCAGATTAAGGTTCAAAAGAGGTTATGATCTTACCTGCACCACGCCCCCCGCGGATTTCCATAGTCATAGATCTTGAGACAACATCTCTTGAGGCAAGATCTCTAGCTGTGGGAGCATACCTGTCCATGAATTTCTCCCCTTCACTGTTTCTGAGAATCCCACCTTCACCTCGGGCTCCTAAAATGTTGAAAGTGACAAAGTCAAAAACTGATGTCTTGCCTAGATCCTTAAAGATATGATCAATGCCGGAAGAAAAACATACCTTCAGTGATGAGACATCCAGCTCCATAAATACCAGTAGGGTGAAACTGAACAAACTCCAAATCCTGCAGGGGAAGTCCAGCACGTGCAACCATTGCATTTCCATCTCCTGTGCATGTATGTGCTGAAGTTGCAGAGAAATAAGCTCTTCCGTAGCCCTGAAGATAATTATAGAAAATGGTAAGCTTCAAAATACAAAACAAGATATGTTTCAAGCGACAGTTCATCATCTTACCCCAGTGGCCAAAATCGTAGAACCAGCATGGAAACGATGTAAAGTGCCATCTTCCATGTTCAGTGCAATGACTCCCTGACATGTTCCTGCTCATCGTATATACCAAAAGCAGTTGTAATTTTGTAGTACTCATGCTTCAGATGATATTTTAATAGAAAATTATATTTCCATTTGGAGATATAGAATATAAGCAATTTCCAAAAGGAGCCAGAACTATATTCTGATATCTTAGGCAAAAGGATCTATATCAATTTGCAAACACATAAGTATCTTGACACGCAAATATGATGGATTAGACATACTCTTAATCATTCGTACGATTATACTTACCATCACTGTTCATTATCAAATCCAAGGCAAAGTATTCCACAAAGAATTGTGTGTTATGTTTCATTGCTTGGCCATAAAGAGTATGTAGCAAAGCATGTCCAGTGCGGTCAGCAGCACAGGCACAACGGTATGCTTGACCACCTGAATAAATTACAGAAAAATAAAGAAACAACGATGAGAAGGTTACATGCAAACAATTTCCCACATAAGATAAGTATAATTTCCAACTCGAGATTGCATAAATCTAGATTATATAACCTTTTCCGAAGTCTAGACTCTGGCCACCAAAAGCACGCTGATATATTTTTCCATCTTCAGTTCGAGAAAACGGTAATCCGTAATTCTCAAGCTCAATCACAGCTTTTGGAGCTTCCCTGCACATATACTGTATTGCATCTTGATCACCTATTAAAAACAACAGCACACGAGTTACATCTAAAAACAGAATCCCGTAGAAACCATATATGAAATAAACAATGTTACAAAGAAGCAATTTTCAATCTGTATAAGGCCACGAAGTACATGTTAGATTGCAAATCGACATGGTAACTAGTTAAATAGGTTGACTAAGAGTATTTAAGAATTTGGCTTTCGAACACTTGAAACCGAAAATGGAAGAAAGAAGAAGCTTTCAAATTTTAAGACCAACTGTCTAATACTAAGAGTTTTTTAAGTCTAAAATCAAAACACCATACCTAACCAATCACTGCCTTTGACAGTATCGTACATATGCCACCTCCAGTCATCTTCAGTCATATTACCCAAGGCAGCATTTATACCTCCCTTTACAAAATTTCATAACTTAATCAGCAACAGAGCAAAAAGCTTATATCATTAGCTTCATTACAAGGGCGAAAACAGAAAAAGGAATTGAAGATTAAGGCAATGTAGTAGGAGGTACCTGAGCAGCAACTGTATGAGAACGAGTTGGAAAAAGCTTGGTGATGCAAGCTGTATTAAAACCATGTTCTGATAATCCTATTGCTGCTCTAAGCCCAGCACCACCTGCTCCTACAACAACCGCATCATAGGTATGATCAACGATTGTATATTCCCCTATCTTCTGCCACATAAAATACACAAAAAGAAACAAAATTGAGTCACAATTGAATAAAGTGATCCCACAAGATTCCATTGATGTCACAAATATTGTCATTGAGTAAGATGGAAGGTAAGTAACCAAATAAACTTCGATTAATTCTTTCCCAAGAAACAAATCTAAACCCTAAAATTATTTTCTAAACTCCAACATTTACACAATAAATCATTTTAGTCAACTATTTAAAACAATAAATCGAATGTCATACCGAAGGAGCAGAGAAGAATCTTGTGGAGACTTGAGAAGTGATGAAAGCGCCATTAGATTCCGATCTCCTCGATAACGACGCAGCTCGAAGGCGACGAGACACACACCGCCACATCTTTTCCGTCACTAACTACTCAGCACGAACTCGTTACGATCAATGTTTTTTGTCAACACGAAGAATTTGAAAATGGCAATGACATTCCAAATTTGTCCATAGACCTGGTCCGAAAACTCTCTCAACGTGCCATCATCATCATCCACTAGTGTAGAGGGAAGAACGTTTTAAACCGAATCATCTCCTTTTACTAAGATCAACGGTTCAGGATACGCCACATCGATTCGTCTGCCACGTTAATTATAAGGCTTTATTATGAGGCCCATTAGTAACCTTCAAAGGCCCAAATGTAGTAGAGGCTGAATAACAGCAAAAATGCATGCTTAACGAAAGCAGTTCGTTGCTCTCACACACAAGCCGGAGAAAGAAACATCAGCGATCAACGAACCGATTCAGGGAGAGATTATAGAGTGCTGAATTCTTCTGTACAGAGATTTTGTGACAGAGAGAGAGATGGAAACGAGGGAGAGAGATCTGGACCGGTTGATTCCGATGCATAAATCAGGAGCTTCTCCTCGTGAGATCGTTCTCTCTGTTCCACCGTCTCCTCTCGCTTCGCCGATTCACGTTGCCGGAAGAGAGGTTTTTATATTTCATCATCTCTCTTTACGAATCGCGATAAAACATTTATCATTCTCGTTGAATGTTTTGCAAGTTTATATGATTTGTGTGTATATCATTGAGTTTGACGTAGAGAACTTAGGTTTAGTTACTTGTAGGTTAAGTTATTAAATGCTTTTATGTAATAAACAGGCAGTTTACAAAGTAATCCGAAGCTGGGCCTCTAAAAAGTTCATGACCGGATGGTAATTAATTAATTTCTGTCGATGAGATTGATTTTCTAGTTCTAGTGATGATGATGATTACTTTAATTTGATGAATTACTTTCTGTTGTTATATAGTGTTATTCTTCTTCCTATCGCCGTAACATTCTACTTCACATGGTGGTTTATTCATTTTGTTGACGGTTTCTTCTCCCCAATCTATACTCATCTCGGAATCAATATGTTTGGTTAGTTCTTCATTTTCATCTCTCTCTGCTAACGTACATTTGAAATTTTCACAATGAAACTTGTTTCTACGGTTAAAATAATGCAGGTCTTGGATTTGTGACATCCATCACATTCATCTTTCTAGTTGGTGTATTCATGTCCTCATGGCTTGGAGCTTCAGTTCTCAGCATTGGAGAATGGTTTATCAAGAAAATGCCTCTCATCAGTTACATATACTCAGCTTCTAAACAAATCAGCGGAGCTATCTCACCCGGTGAAAACTCTTAAAGTCTATAATCTTTTCTTACTTACCAATGAATATTAAACTAATTCTTTTCATCTTTTATCAGATCAAAGCTCAGGTGCGTTCAAGGAGGTAGCGATTATCAGACATCCTCATATGGGAGAATACGCTTTTGGTTTCATTACATCGACTGTGGTTCTTCGAGGCCGTGCTGGTGGAGAAGAACTCTGCTGTGTCTATGTCCCCACTAATCATCTTTATCTTGGAGACATTTTCCTCATTAGTTCAAAGGACATCATAAGACCTAATCTCTCAGTCCGTGAAGGCATAGGTAACTTGTGAACTTGATCTACATGACTCAAAAGTGATTATATCATTAGCCGCACGCAACTAATCGAGCTCATTTCTCTGTTGTTAACTTGTGCTTGCAATAGAAATCGTCATCTCTGGTGGCATGTCGATTCCAGAGATACTAACAACGCAGGACGCAGAGACTATTCACAGGACAGTAGGAGGAAGCTTTGCTATTCCACCAGTGTAAAGGCGATGAATCTTACTTTTTTGTCTAAAGATCAAAATCTCTAATGTAGCCTGTGGTTAGGTGACTTCAACATTTGCTAATACCAGAATGTTGGGAAAGTTATTTTACTCATCATAATATGTGAGTGCAACATTCATAGAGTTTGGGCCTTGTATTAGTCTAAACACTAAAGAACTAACAAAAGAGAGTATAAAAGAAGTTAGATTTGAAAGACTTTATCATTACCAATATTACGCATTTTCTCAAGTTGTTGTCATCCGTAGAAGTGTTTGAAATACTATGTTTTATGACCAGCTCAAGATGTGAAAAAAATATAAATCATTTATATATATTACTGTTGTTTTGTTATCAAATGCTGGGAAAGGTTGCTAGACACATTGGATTCTCATGAATCAAATCCATCATAAGAAAACCATTGGATCTCTCGAAATCGTATGAGAAGCAGCCTCAGCAACTTCAAAACTCTACTTCCTACTAAAAAAATGCCTGTGTAAAACGTCAAGATAGTGCAGAACAGAGAGACTTGTATGCATCAACGCAGAGTTTAAACTTCTCTTGAGCCGCAGCCTGCGAATTCCACCACAGTACCGAAAATGAATTTCTTAACACATAACTTCAGAAAAGCTAAAACAATCCAATCTTTTTCTCTGGAATCATACCTGAGAAGGCCCTTGGTGCTTATCCGGATGCCATTTCAAAGCTGAAGACCGGAAGCTGCAAAACAAGAAAACATTAGTGAACACTCGTTTCAGAATTTGGTAGACATCAGAAGCAAATGAAAGACTTACGCGTTCTTAACATCTTCTAATTTGAGGGGACCAGCTAGAGGCAGACCCAGAGCATTCCTATCAGACTGAGACCCAATGATCAAAGGTTCATCACAAGGCTCACTGTTCCAGGTTTTGCTCCTTTGGGATTGAGTTGTCCAGCTCCAGCCTTCTCTCCATTGAAATCCCGATGTTGAGTCCCTCGAATGCGAGTTCTTCTGAGATTGATTCGTCCAGGCTTCTCTCCATTTGTTCTCAAATGGATTAGTAGTATCAGCGCCAAAGTCATCGTCGGTGTTTCTTTCTCTGTGCCATCCTAATATATCCAAAACAAACAAAATGATACAGCAACCAAAAACAAAGCCAAGAGTTGTGTAATACTAAGAAGAAGAGAAGAATGCAACTCACGTTTTGTTTTCTTATCCCGAGGCTTCTTTCCCCGGCCAGGTGGAGATTTTTTCTTCATATGCCTATCTCGGATAAGCGGATTTGACCCAAAATTCCACTCATTCTACGTATAAATACATACTAAAACTTGAGCAAACACATATTCATGAACAGAACTCTATGGATTTGAAGCAATCCATTGAAGTATGTTGAAAACAATTTCACCTGAAGCGGATCATTAAGTCCCCTGTGAAAGAGAAGTTTGTCTAGAGTCTTTTTAGCACCAGTCCGACGTCCCTTCTCCTTGACAGTACATGTAAACCTTACGGAGGAGTTCTGGGATTAACATTTGCAGCTTCAGAGGAGAACTTTCTTTCTTATGAGTTTGAATAGATACACAAAATAAATGACCACACACACAAATATAAAAGAATACATGAACACACTATGTGATCTTAAACTTCAGGACAAAGCAAAGTCCACGACTTAACATAAACATGCCAAAGCAGATTGCATTTCTACCAATGATCAATCCTCCCAAAATTCGTCCAGACCCATCCATTCCCTCATACGAAAGTATAAAAACAAATCTAGAAGCATCCATTTCCTTCAGAGGAGAACTTTCTATCTTATCAGTATGAACAAATACACAATATAAATAACCATACACACACCAAAAATCAAATTCAGGACAAGGCAAGTCCACGTTCTAACATAAACTTATCAATGCAGATTGCATCTCTACCAACATTCATCTAAAAAGAATCCATTTCCTCAAACGAAAGTTTAAAACTTTGCAAAACCCATTCAGTTATAATGTTAGCTACATGAACAAATCACGTGATCCTAAGCTTTAGGGCAAACCAAATGGAGGAAACATCCGATCAATGCATCAAACCATAGTTAAAGGTGACATCTTTTCCCTCATACGAAAGTATAAAAGTACATCTAGAAGCATCCATTTCCTTCAGAGGAGAACTTTCTTTCTAATGATACACAAAATAAATGACAATACACACACCAAAAATCAAATTCAGGACAAGGCAAGTCCACGTTTTCACATAAACTTATCAAAGCAGATTGCCTTTCTACCAACATTCATCTACAAAGCATCCATTTCCTCAAACGAAAGTTTAAAACTTTGCAGAACCCATTTGGTTATAATGTTAGCTACATGAACAAATCATGTGATCCTAAGCTTCAGGGCAAACCAAATGTAGGGAACATCCGATCAATGCATCAACCCATAGTTAAAAGGTGACATCTTTTCAAGCTTTTGTGCTGTTCTGTTCGTCAAAGTTTCAATTTTGCATACATACCTTTGCAGAATCAGAAGTTGTACCACCCTGTGAAGCTCTATCCTGCGAAGCAAAGAATCAAACATCTAAATTACAGTTTTTGAAAACTACCCAGATTCAAAAGATTGAGTTAGGATCTTACGGAACCAAAGTTCTTCTTTGGTTTATCAGACAGAACGCTCGTCGAATGAAATGGAGAGAGAATGATTTTCGTAGCGGCCGAAGATGATGGGAACTCTAGTATCGAAGAGCTTTTCAGCGACAGGAGATTTCTCAATCTTAGCATAGCGAAATTCGATAACACGAGAGAGAGACGACGGAGACTAGCGAGAAAGGTCGAGAGCCGTGGAAATGAAAGGGCTTTTTAACCGAACCGTCTTAACCGGAATCCGGTGGATTATTCTGGTTCGGTTCAATTCAATTTGTGAGAAGGGAAAACAAATAAACTTATTTTCGGGATTAGTAGTCACTCATCACAGAAAAGCTATTGAAGAACAAAGTGGTAATCAGTCATATGATTATATCACATGGGAAAAGCTTTTTTAACAAAGTGGTAATTAAGCCAAAAGAGACCAAAAGCTTGTCATTTTGATTATGAATATTGGAGATTAGGAATCCAAAAATCAAACAATAGTTATAGGTTCATGTTGGAAGAATCGACTCAAATCTGTATAGAGATGAAACAAATAATATATTCTGCATGTTTGAAAGAAATAGTCATATAACAATCTAAACATAAACATAAGAATGACATTGTTTTTGAGCTTACATGGTTCTACTCTCAGAACCTCAAAATCCTTCGAAAAATCTCTTCTTTCATTAATTTTATCCCGAGGAAGTCGATCGATCTCTTGTTGTTTCAAAAGAGGTTTCATTTAGGAGCAGCAGGACTTTTAACCTCTCGGGAATCAGTGCTAGATGATCCTTCACCTTCACTGCTTTGGAACTCTTGGCTCGACAAAGCTATTTGTCTGAATTTCTTCATGTCTGCATTGTAAGATGTCTGACTATAATCCGAGCTTGTTCCTGATGTGCCGTAAATGTTGCTATGTCCTGGCTTCACACCTTCGTTTAAAGCATCCAGTGACACTTCTCCTTCTAATGCTCTTACAATCTGAATAAACAAAACATTATCATCATGTTATCATGTGAAAGAGAGAAAAAAAACGATTTGTGAGTTGTCATTTTGATTCACCTGACTCATCTTTGGACGTTTACGTCCAGAATGGCGAATGCTAGCAGCAGCACAAGTCACCATTCGAGCCATTTCTTGCGGGTTGTAGTTGCCTTCAAGCCTTGCATCTGCTAGCTCATTAAAGTTTCCATCCTCTAGCGCGCGAGCCATGATGGGACGAGCCTATATATGCAATCACACCAAAAAGAAGGTGAAAATATACACAAAATGTTTATAAGAAGGAAAAGTGAATTAAAAAGAAAAAACATATATACCCAATCTACTAAAGTGTCATCCATGGTGTTGCTATTATCAACCGGTCGTTTTCCTGTAATTAGTTCCAATAACATGACACCGTACGAGAAAACATCTGACTTCTCTGTTAGTTTGCCACTGGACGCATATTCTGGAGCTAGATATCTACACATGTTTGTGCACAAAAGCAAAATTAGTCAGTTTACAAAGATTATGTGGTCTTGAGTGGTTGAAGGATCTTATCTAGTTAAAAAAAAAAAAACACTTACCCGAAAGTTCCCATCACACGAGTAGATACATGAGTATAGTTATCAGAAGTTAATTTAGCCAATCCAAAATCAGCCACCTAAAAAGGACAAATGCTTAAAGTAATCAGCTTAAGAAATGTTGTATGTATCAACATAAATCGAAGCAGAATGTAGATACTAATTTATCACCATTGCATCAAAGTTGAAGTCCAATAGAATGTTTGCAGACTTGATGTCACGGTGAATAATCCGAGGATGGCCTGTGGAGATTTCTCAGACAAAAAGCAATCACTAGTCAGAAACAGAGATTCTCTGTTTTTTTGCAACATGGGTTAAGAAAAGTTTGATGAGATGTTGAAAATTACAGTCTTCATGAAGGTAAGCAAGTCCTTTTGCAGAACCTAAAGCGATCCGCATCCTAGTGGAAAAATCCATTACTGGAAGATGCTTCCCTGCAACAACAACAACACCAAAGAGTACAACTTTCTTGAGTTTTATAGACTAGAAAAAAATATTTTTGTTGTAAGTTAAAGTGTCTAACCATGAAGATGATATTCCAAAGTATTGTTCGGAACAAACTCATAAACCAACATTCTTTGTCCATCAGCTATGCAATATCCAACTAAAGAAACAAGATACCGATGATGCACACGGCTAATGATATCGACCTCAGCCTGAAACTCTCTTTCTCCTTGTCCACTTCCCGATTTCAAACTCTTAACCGCGACTTCTTTCCCATTAGGTAACACACCTTTATGGACATACCCAAATCCTCCCTGTCCCAAAATGTTAGAATCTGCAAACCCTCCCGTTGCAGCCGCGAGCTCTTGGTAAGTAAAAGTGCTTTTATTGAATCCGAGGGCTAGAGCAGGCGAAGGAGGAGGTAAAACCGGGCGTGATGGTCCCGAGTACAAGGTGGAATCATCTCCGCTTGTAGGCATCCGTGGAGGAGGCGGTGATGGTCCACCGCCTCCCCAACCACCAGGAGGTTGTTGGTTTTGGCCTTGTGAATTTAGATGCCAATTTGGGTAATTCTGTGAAGCATTATTGTTATTGTTGTTGTTGTTTCCATAGTATTGATATTGATTTCCTGAGACATTATGAAAAAATGTTTGAAACTTGTGATGCAAGCAAAAAAATCTATGTTTGTATATGGTTATACCTTTCATGGACTCAGCGTAGAAAGAATCTTTTCTCTTCTTTTTGCGTCTAAGACACACAACAATAAGTACGATCATCAATAGTCCAGCTCCAACTAATACACCTACTATGATCCCTGTATTTGTATTATTTCCTCCCCCGCCTCCTCCCCCACTGCTACTGTCGCTAGGAGAATTATCCAAGCGAGAGCCGCCATTGTCTCCAGACGGTGACGATCTGCTGCCACCGCTTTCTCCACCCCTAGAAGGAGGAGATGGAGGGGAGCCACGTGATGGTGTATTCCCTCTTTCTCCTCCACCGCCCTGTGATGCTGGTGGAGGAGGAGAGTTATTTCCGGAACTGGGAGGAGAAGGAGCTTGTGGAGCTGGTGGAGAGGTGGAATCAGGAGGTGGAGACGATAAGTCTCCTTGAGTAGGTGAAGGAGGAGAAGGAGATGGCGGAGAGGAGGAGGTTGAATTGGACTTAGACGGTGGAGATGGAGAAGAGGTTGAATTTGAAGGAGGAGGAGCAGATTCAGGGGAAGAAGCCATGGGAGAAATAGAAACTCTCTGTCTTCTCTCCCTTAATCACTCAAATTTTCTGAGAATAATAAACAACAAAACGTAAGAAACAGATCGTTATCAGCATGGTATTAATTTAGGCATGGTTTCTTGTCTTATTATGTTTGTTAGATAGCTAACAATTAACAACAAACAGAGTAATGCTAAACTTGAGAGATTTAATACAAAATTAGCAAGAGATTAGTACCTTAGAAGAAGAGATTAAGGGGAGAGAGAAGGAGAGGGAGATGGGAAACGCAGGATGAGAGAGAAAGAAAGAGAGAGTTTTGAGCATTTGGTAAGAAAATGATTATAGGAAGAAAGAAGGAGAAAAAAAGAGATTGGGATTTGCTCTGTCTTCCATCCCGACAAACATGCCTCTTCTCTCTCAATCTCTTCTCTGTCTTAATAACAGTTTTTTTGTTAATTAGTTGCTATGGTCTTATTCTTCTCATTTTGGCTCCGTGATATTAGGAGCTGAGGATGTTGATTCAATTCCACGTAACACCATGCACTATTTCATACCTTTCTTTGGAGGATCTCATTTTTAATGTGGTCCGTTCGATCAAATCACACCTCAGATCTTTACATTTGGTTTTGACAAAAGTATGACAACTTAAGAAAAAGAAACAGTTTTTTTAGTTGGTGTGGTTATTTATTACCGAAAATAGCTAAAGAAATCCTTATATTTGCTTCAAAATATTTTCAAAAACACAGACCTTTTTTGTTTAAAAACTTTTTGATCAAATGTTAAATAGTTCTTAAAACTAACAAATCAATTACAAAGCTAAAAGAATTGTTTAACTAAAACATAAAAAATAAAAGAATAAAATTTTTGTGGCTTTTTTTATTCCCAAATTTGAGTTTGTGATTTTTCTTTCTAAGTTTAAGTTTTATTCTTCTCACCTTAAGAACTTCTATGAAATCACGATTTAAACATTTAGTTGAGATGAAGTAAACAAATTTTGTTTACATTAGAAAGTGTGTTGTATAAAATATCAAATTTTATACTTATGCACATTTTTGTTGGTATGGATAAATAAAAAAGAAAATGGGTTAGGTTAATATACATAATTGATTGAAAAATTAGGTAGGTATGAGTGATGATGATTTGGTTATTTTACTTTTCTTGCAAATAGTAACATTTTATCTTTATTGTACCCTTTTCGTTTTATATAAGATAATTACATGGTAATACCATTCATCATAGTAAATAGTGGTGAACAGACAAAAATACTCACTATCAACGATTGGATAGCGCATTCTCTCTCTGAAAAGTTTAGGTGGCAAGTGGCTTTGCTTGTTGTTTGAACATCTCATAATTCGTCAATTGATCCTAGTAGTCCTTGTTACAGAATGTTAAGTCACCACTCACCATACCTGACTTCCGGTCTGATTACTAAGTCACCACAAACTCTTCTTTACTGGAAAAAGTTCACCAAGGTTTTGATTGGTGACATAAATTACTATTGATTTAATATGAGTTATGGATATAACTTAAAAATGTTATTAATCATTAATTAAATTTAAGTTTTTGAATTTGTTTTTTGAGTTATAATGATTGAGTCAGAATTTTGGGTTATATTTTTTGTAAAATTGATAATTTAAAATTAAATCAAGATCAGTAAAAATTTCATGTATTAGAGGTTGAATTAGTATGTTTTTCAATTAATAAATAAAATATTTTCATTAATTTTTTATCATATAATTTTTGCTGTAAGTTACATTAAAATATAACATTTATTGTAACTCAAGTTTAATAGTACATGTCTATGTCACCAATCGAAGCATTTGTATATATCTTTGACTGTGAATCCTTTTGATCCTTTAATCAACATTTTGTTTGTTTATCTATTAATCCGATGTTCATGACTCATTCTTATATATACCTAATTGCAACGTGAACAGTTATGACTTATGAGTCTTATCTTATGACATATGATTGTTTTCTCTCTAAGAAATCTTCAAACTGATATATATATATGAGAGAGAGAGAGAGAGAGAGAGAGAGAGAGAGAGAGAGAGAGAGAGAGAGAGAGAGAGAGAGAAGCAGGCTGACCAAGCCAAAACCATGAAAAACAAATTTTATCTTAAAAAAAATATTATGATGCAATGTTCAGTGTTGAAGAAGAGAATTCAATGTCATCATTCAAAGCACGTGTTATGAATTATAGGATATAGATATTGAGCTTGGTCTCCACGCATAATATATGTGTGCATTATTTATTATATCTAAACTGTTTCCTGTTTGCATGGCTTGTGAATAATCAAGATTAAACAGTTATTTCTAGAAGGTGTAAAACTTTTAGAAATAAAAGAATTTTATGTAACACAAATTTTTTTCTGGAAGGTATAAGTTTTCTTAAAGGTAAATAATTTTTATGTGCCAAAAGTTTACTTCTCTAGAAGGTATTAGTCCTAATTCTTATCTTTATGGTTGGTCAGTGGTCACCATTCAATGTCTTAAATTTGAATTAATGTGATTTCATGCATCTAGGAATGAACAGATATTGAGCTTGGTCTTCAAGCATAACTGTTTATGTATATCAGTATATATATCTAAGCTGTTTGGCTTGTGAATAATCAAAACCTATCAGATATTTTACACTATAGCAAAATATGTCAATCTTGCTCTGTGTCCTCTCTCTCTTAGCCATTTTCTTACTTTCCTTATCGATCTTTTCTAAACATCTCAAAAGAGGGAAGCTTCCTCCGGGCCCAAAGAAGCTTCCGATCATTGGGAACTTACACAACCTCAACGGATTGGCTCACACATGTTTTCGAAAGCTCTCCCAAAACTTCGGACCGGTGATGTTTCTCCGTCTTGGATTTGTTCCCACGGTCGTGATCTCATCGAGAGAAGGTGCAGAGGAAGCTCTCAAGACCAACGATATTGAATGTTGCAGCCGACCAGAGACGGTCGCGACCAGAATGCTCTCATACAACTTCAAAGACATTGGATTCGCGCCTTACGGTGAGGAATGGAAAGGGTTAAGGAAGCTCGTGGTTATGGAGCTCTTGAACGCAAAAAAGCTGAAGTCTTCCAGCTATATTAGAGAGGTAGAGAATGACGTATTGGTCAAGAAACTGACGGAGTCTGCACTGACAGGAACCCCGGTGAATCTTAAGAAGGCCCTTTTCACGCTAGTCGCGAGTATCATGTGTAGACTCGCGTTTGGTATAGATATTCACAAGTGCGAGTTCATCGATGCGCACAATGTTGCAGATCTAGTTCATAAGTTTGAGATGCTCATCGATGGTTTTGCATTCTCTGATTTCTTCCCTGGAGTGGGTTGGCTTATCGACCATATATCTGGCCAAACCAAGACATTGAACAATGTTTTCTCGGAACTAGACACATTCTTTCAGAAAGTGCTGGATGAACATCTTAAGGCCGGAAGAGGAGTATCAGAGATCCCTGATGTCGTTGATGTGATGGTTGATCTGATGAAGAAGCAAGGGAAAGATGGAGACTCATTCAAGCTCACCACAGATCATTTCAAAGGAATTATCTCGGTAACATCTTTTCTTGGACAGCAAACAACAACTTTTCATTCAAGATTCGGAACTGAACTAACTCGGGTTTGTGATTGTGTCAGGACATATTTCTAGCGGGAGTTAACACAAGCGCCGTCACTCTAGCATGGGCTATGACAGAGCTGATCCGAAACCCGAGAGTAATGAAGAAAGTACAAGACGAGATTCGGACATCACTCGGGGACAAGAAGGAGAGAATCACTGAAGATGATCTCAAACAACTTCACTACTTCAAGCTCGTGGTCAAGGAAACATTCAGATTACACCCAGCAGCTCCACTTTTGCTGCCAAGAGAGACAATGTCTAACATCAAGATCCAAGGCTACGACATCCCAGCTAAAACTCAGATGATAATCAACATTTACTCGATTGCACGTGATCCAAAACTCTGGACAAACCCTGATGAGTTTAATCCTGAGAGGTTTCTCAACAGCTCGATAGATTACAAAGGACTGAACTTTGAGCTTTTACCTTTTGGTTCTGGTAGGAGAATATGTCCAGGGATGATGATGGGAATCGCCAATGTGGAAATGGGACTTTTGAATTTGCTCTACTTCTTCAACTGGGGATTGCCTGAAGGGAAAACTGGGAATGACATGGACTTGGAAGAAACCGGATCGATCATTGTCAGCAAGAAAGCAACTCTTGAGCTTGTTCCATTTCTTCATAACTGAAATGACGATCATTTAAGCAATTAAATAGTAATGCATTTGTAACTCAGCTTGTTAGTTATGATTTTGCAAGCATTGTATTAAAGATCATATATCTAAAATTCTGGAAGATTACTGGATATTTGAATGACGTTCAAAGATAATATGTAGTTTCTCCTATGTAAATTGAAGATCCTATCAACATTGTCGCAAAAAATAATTAAAAATCATCGTTTTGGAAAATAAAATAAATATTTGGAAGAAAAAGTCTAAGATGGATGTTTTAGAAATTTGAAGAAAGTGACAGCAACAAAGTTGAAATATATTATGTTTAAAAATAAATTAATAAAAAACTGAAAATTGCATTTTGGGAAATAAAATTCTAATACAGAGATTTCATATCAATGTATTCCTGTTTTGGAAAAAAAAAGAAAATACTGTAATAGTCTAATAAACGTATATTCGAAAGAACTTCACTATATAAACTTGATTCGGAATAACCATAAAACACTAATATAGCTGGTGACCATTGACTTGAGCACTGGGGAGTTTTGGCACGATAAAGAAAATCTCTGTTAATTCTATGATTACAATATTCTAGACACAAAACAACCATCTGATTCAGAATGCAAGAATCCACTTGACCGAAGGAATCTCTGTTGTCAATGTAGCTCTATACGACTTGTGCGGTTCGATCCCACATTCCTTGACTGAAGTAAAAAAAAGCTAAACCATTTAATAAGTTCCTTGGATCATGCAATGTGACCTGTGAGGCTGTGATCCTTGGATCACAAGCATCCATTCTTACAAGCTGATCTAATGCTCTTCTTTACAGATTCTAATCTCCTGAGTTGTCAAATATAAAAAAAGAAAGGAAGAAGAATCTTGATTACCAGAAGAAAAAGACTCCAAGAAAGTCTCTACGAAGAAATGGTATCTCTCTCACACTTTTACTTTGTTTTGTTCCTTATAACCTACCTTTGTAACTAATAGACTTGCATTCAATATTTCTGAATAATATAAATACATATCTTGAATGATTCACCTGCTTACAAACCACACCGCACCGCGTATATATAAAGTATGCCACGTTGACAAAAAAAAATATATAAGCCAAATCACTAACAACAACAATGATAATCAAATATTATTATCGACTCTCTTAGTATGAATCTCTAGTCCGTCGCGAGCACCACGAGCATCCCCACCACCAAAAAGTTTCTCTATCTCCTCCAATGGCAATCCTTTCGTCTCCGGCAACATAAAGAAGAAGAACCACCATGCTACCACCGCGATTCCAGCGAACACGAAGAACGCACCGCCCGTTGTGATCGCCTCCGTTATTGACAGAAAACTCATAGAGACCGTCGCGTTCATGATCCTATTAACCGCAACTCCTATGCTCGCTCCCTGAGCCCTAAGTCTCAATGGGAATATCTCCGAGCTGTACACCCACGTGATAGGCCCAAGCCCGATCGAGAAAAACGCTACAAACGCGTACGTAGAGACGATGCTCAAGCTCAACGCCCACACTAAATGCCCCAAATTCTCAACCATCGTGAGACTAACTGCTAAACTGGTCAATGCAAAGACCATACCACCCGTGCTGGTCAACAGAAGCTTTCTCCGACCTACCTTATCCAGCAAGAAAGTAGCTATTATTATGAAAACGGCCTTAGTTAAACCCACACCGACTGTGGCGAGTAAGAGCTTGTCTTTCGAATTCACTCCGGCTTTCTTGAAAATTCTTGGGCTGTACAACACGACGGCTTCGATCCCAGTCGCGTGCTCGAAAAAATGTATCCCGACGGCCGCGATCAAGATCAAACGCACCGCGGGTTTAGGTTTTATCACCAGCTCTCTCCATACACTTTTTGGTTTATTCTTCTTGACGTCACTGCCAACCGCTTTCACCACTGTATCATCTTCCATCTCTGCCGCGGTTAAAATCTCTCTGAAGCGTATTTCGGCTTCTTCTTCGGTGTTGGATACCAAAACCATGATTTTCTTGGCTTCTTCTAACCTACCCTGCATCACAAGCCACCTCGGTGATTCGGGCATTTTCAAAATTCCGAAAGCCAAGATCAACGAAGGGAACGCTGCAATTCCAAGCATCAATCTCCAGCCGAGCTTTAATGCCAATTTCCCGAAACAGTAATTCGAGACATAGCCTAGTAATATCCCGAGACTAATACAAAGCTCAGGGAGAGAAGTGAGAAAGCCTCTATGTGAAGCAGAGGATATCTCGGCCGAGTAAACCGGAGCTATCATTAGAGCAAACCCTACACCAACTCCGGCGATACATCTTCCGACCATCAAAACAGCATAGTTTGGGCCATATCCCATAAGAACCGAGCCCACTAAGAATATCACGGAGGAGAGAGCAATGGTGTAACGTCGACCGATGACATCAGACGTTTTTCCTGCCGTTAAAGATCCGATGAGAGCACATAGATTCAGGATTCCCATCAAAACTTCGATCTGAGTATCGTTTATGTTCAAATCCTCTCTTATAAAGATCTGTGCTCCGCTCATGACTCCCGTATCTAAGGATAAACACAATAAATAAAGTGAAAAGAATCATAAGACTTTTAAAAAAGAAACTAAAAAGAACAACAAGATTCAGTAATATAAAGGTTTTGGACAGGTATAAGCTGCAGACAACAGCGTGCAAAGCAAGAATCACGGACGTCGAAATATATATATATATCTCTTGGTATGACAGATATTTACCATATCCGAAGATGATTGAAATGATGGAAGCAACGATTGCACATCCCAAAGCGAATTTGTTCATATGGGTTGGGTTTGGATTCGACCCGAGTGAATTTTGACCACCAGCGTGAACCATGATGAGTCTTCTTCTTTTTTCTCTTTTTTTGGGTGTTATGTTGAATATTAGAATAGGGATGTATCGATTATGAGCCTTTCATCGTAATTATATACGCACTCACACACATGAAGACTGTCGTTTTTTTCACCACTTGCATATTTAGTGGAAAATGACGATCAGAACTCCAACAGTATTCGCTGGTCCCACGTATAAAGTCTTGTACGGGAATTAGATTTCTGCGACATATAATATTTCCTAGCTAACTTAAGATTTAGACCTCAAAGAAGAAGTAGGAGAGAACAAATTTAATAGAAGAAAATCTTGTCAAAATATCATAAGCGCTTTAATATGGCTTTTAACATGTGAAACTGGATTTAAGAAAATATCGACTACAGAAAATAGTTTATTATAAGAAATATTTGAAATGCATATATATATATTATTTAATATATTCAAACCCTTAGATATAGAAAGAAAACTATAACACGTCATATATATGTTAAACAACCGCTTTGCGCACGACTTCGAATAATGTAAGAAGCCTTGGTTCTAAACTTTAAGTGAATCTTTTTACTTGTTTCCCTAAATTATACCTAAAAATTAACTTTAAATGTGTGATATGTTTACGCATATGTCCTCCCTTATATATAAAACTAAAAACACTTAAAATGTTGACTAACGAGTTCATATATATGTGTTAACTAAGGACTTCATAAGTTCATATATATATAATCGAGATCCCCTGTTGATTGTGGTAGTTAGATTTGCCATTTGTAGTCAGTAGATCATAATTTATAATATGGTAACACTAAATTAAAGGTCATTATGATATATACAAACCATTTTTAAAAATTGTAAGTTAAAAGTCCCTATCTTCTTTACTTTCGCCATTTTCCTGATATGTGTTCAATAGAGGTATATCCTTTAAAGATTCGTTTCCACATATATTTTGGTGCACTACATATATGTGGTGCATTTTTGTTCTTCACACGGGTTAGAATTTCTAAATTCTGATAGATCTAACGGGAAAACCAAATTTACTATGAGAAAGTGAAATCTCAAAGAAGAAAATATTTGAAAAATTAAAAGAGCAAATATTACGAGGCCAAACTAATTCAAGAGAAAATGTCAAATTATCAGTTAAGTATTGAGTTACTATCTAAATGAGCTTATATTTAATTACTTAACGAATAAACTGTTAGACAGGACACGTGCTATAATTTTTTTTGCCAAAAGTGCTATAGTTTCAGTTTAGGTTTTTACTTTGACCTAAAGTTTACAGGCCCAACCAGATATGGTAAACTTACGAGTTATATTTATATTCTTGTTCTCTTTAATCTATATTGTATCTTGAACTATTTGCCTCAACCCTCAATATTAAATTAGTTCAAACTTTTAAATATTATAAGACATAGTATAGGGACTAGATATTTGAAGTACTGTTCCAAGTGGAACGTGTCCAAATGAGGGACTCGACGCTTAGAAGAGGTGGAGGCGGATGCATCTGTTTAAGATCCACCAGAAGTAAGAAGATAAGAAGTGCCAACGCTGATAAAACAACGTAAATATGTGTTTTTCTTTTTGCGTTTCTATTCCTTCCTCTTACGTACGTCATAACAAAAAAAAAACAGTGATTTCGTGAAAGTGAGTTGGAAAAGAAAGATCCGTGACGAAAATAGTTTTGATTTGGTTTCTTGAACAACATACTGTAATGAAATTCTATACCCAACAACTGCATGCATATTGCATACTTTCTCAACTTTTTAAAAAAATTTAAAGGCATATTTGGTCTCTATCACAAATCAAAACTCGAACGAGAGTCATACTAACTCGGAAGAAATCATATATGATGTTAAACGAATTTGTTGGGTAAGAAATGATAATTTCGACCACGTGTTTATTTTTAACCAGAAAAACACCAATTTATTAAATTTTCGGAAAGAAACTCTCCTCTAAAGAAAGCTAATTAGGAATCAATCGACTTACATGACAAAATAAGTGCTCTTGTGCGCTTAGGGAGGCAGTCGACGCAGATATTAATTCAACCACGTTTTCACTATGCAAATATTGTCTGCATGTTTTCTTTTTATTCTGATTTCTAAAGATCTTTTGTTTAAGGTGGAATTCAACCACGCAGTTTCTTGACGAATCGATCTAGCTATCAGTATATCCACTGGAATATGTCTGGTCAATCTCTTAGACTTAATTAGTTACACGTATCTAAAGTTCGTGTCCAAACAGTGTGAGAGATCAATGTGACAGATCAATCATTTTGGTCAATGATAAAAAGACAAATCTTCTGGAAGATGAGAAAGAGAAACTCAAAGTGAACTTGTGAGAGTTAGTTGGGATACATTTGCCGACACAGCCGGAAAGATAAGTTTTGGGGACTTGCCGATACAATTGATAACTTGGGTAGGTTAGATCATATGGGCACATCTTATTTTTTCTCTACTTTATTCGATTTTTCTTCCATTATTTAAAAATTTTTAAAAAGGAAAAAATAATTAACGTCATTCTTAAGTTTATCCATCGGAAACATATCTTCTTTTAAAAAAAAATGTTTACAAAAATCTGTGTACTCAAGATAAATCACCACTTCCCATGCTAACAAAAAAAAAAAAAAATTGTCACTTCCCGTTTCAAAATATGCATTCTAGTATTTCTTCGGGTTCTTTGATCTTGATGTAGTTTTTTAATCCAACATAGATTCGAATGTTTCAAATTAAAACTGGCGTTATTTCATTTTTGTAGAGTTTTGTGTTTTAGTTTTTGGATTTTTAGCCTTTAGAAGGTATTTTTATTTTGAGAAAATAACATTTAATAGTTTTTGGATTTTCTACTTACAAGATAAACGTAAGACAAAAGGCAAACGCAAACAAAACATACAATCACATGTTTCCACGTCGTTTGTAAACATTTGTTTACTTTCTTTTTTAGTTATTTAGAACCAAAAAAACAATAACTTAAAGATGGTTTAAAATATATAAATTCAGTTAAAGCAAAGAGTATGGTATGTAGTAAATATAGAATTTATTCTTAGTAAAAATTTAGAAGATGTTATTTAACATATCTTACGCAACAAACGAATTCATATGGACTATACACATGCCAACAATTTTTTGACTATACATGTACTTAACATTAAAACTAATCAAACTTCATCCATTGTTTATAACAAAGAAAAAAATTTATCTCTTGTATTTCCATATTGACATTGTACACATCTTTAGTGGCAACAAACTGCAAAATTTTATTGATTTTGAGATTAATATGTAAAACTTGGTTCAAAATTGACATGCTTATTGAAAATATTATAACATACTAATTTGTGGTATATGTATAAAAATTTATGTGGATAAGATAATTAATTTCATTGACAATCTAATTTATTAAAGTGCATTTATTTTTTAGTTACACATCTAAAAAAAAATTAAAAATTAAGTGTATTGAAATAATCAAAAGATTGATGATTTACCAAACACTTAATTCATAGTATCATGTAAGTGAGAAAAACACACGAAAAATGGTTATATAATAATTATAAAGATGATATATCATAATTTTCAAACATCTTAGTTAACATTCTAACCGTTAGATAGAAATAAATCCAATAAATTTTTGGGTGGTATATAAAATTAATAAGAGTAGGGAAAAAGTATCCTGAGTGGAAGCAAAATGATGCACGCACATTTGGAATGAAACCGAGGCCATTAAGATTGGGCGAACTATTTGTTGGTACGATTAGTTGTGGCATGGCCAACGAATTATGGAAAATGTTGGACCTCTGCTTTTTTTTTCCCCTTCTTTGAAGAGCACATCTGACAAGTATAACATCTTTGTATATATGCAACCTATATGGTAAAACTTAGTTGGTACAAACATAATTTTATATAAAAATATGTTAACTATGATTTCTTAAAGTAATTTATTCGCGAATAAATTACTTTAAGAAATCATAGTTAACGTATATTTATATAAAAATATGTTTTTACCAACCTTTTTTTTTGTGCAACATGTTTTTACCAACCAAGTTCTGTTATATAAGTTATACAATTAGCTACACAACAAATTGTAATTATTTAAATCTATTATTATCCACTAAATTATCATGAAAATAAATAATCGAAATAAGTTTTAGTTATTCAAAGAAATAAAAATCACTACTAATCATACTTTTTTTTGTGGCAAACGTTAATCACGATATTTTTTATTGTAAGTTTAGACCTGAAACGAATTAAGTTAATAGTAGAATTGGCCACGAAGATTTTATTAGCTACAGTATAACCTCTATAAATTAATACTCGATAAATTAATAATCACTATA